>CM034352.1:85064173-85157049 GCA_019925275.1 Mytilus edulis | reverse complement strand
GAGTCAGAAAGGCGTGAGCCCTGCCATCTTTCAGCTCTGCTCTGTTAATGTAGTACTAGTAGACTAGTAAGAGAACATAGCAGCTGGCCAGTAGAAAACAAAACTTAAAAGACATGAGTTCAACTTCCAATTGTAAACTTTATGTAGCAACATTCCAGCAGTGCCTGCTTTATACGGAGTATATACATATGTATCTCCCAATTGCTACAATATTCCCAGGCTTGTTTTTCCTATGATGATTTCCTTGATAGAGGGTTGCTGTTACAGTGACTAGGAAGATATTAAACCAAGAGTTCCAAATGATGAAATTTAAATCATCCCTTCTTAAATTTTAAGGATGCCATCACGATTTGGTTGACCATTCTGGAATATCCGTTTCACAGATGATATTCGATGTTCCTTATGTGGAAACTGCAATCCTGTTCCATTTTCACGAAAGTGACCTATCAATTAGAATATTTATCGGGTTTGAAATAAAATGAGCAATATGACTGGTGCCACATGTTGAGCTGGATCTGTTTATCAATTGGAGCACCTGACGTCACTGAGATATTTATATATCTTTTTAAATGAGAAACCCTGAGTATGTGTAACTTACTAGTTTATGTACATAATGTATGTGCCCTTTTTGGCATACATGTAGGCAACGCGCAAGTGCCCTTTTGATAAATAAATTACCATGCCCTTATTAAGTTCTAGATAAAACAACATACATATTGTGCTGTAAAACAATTGAGTTAAATGTACTGGATATTTTTTTTGAGAAGCCTGTTATTTTGGGGATAAATTAACTCTAATGAAAAATTCCAGATGAAGAGAGCTGAGCAACTGTTGGTTGTGATCAGTGATGAACAACCCGGCAATTGTACATGTATATCACTTTTGTGGATCCAGAAAGAAGGTGCAATGGAAGGAAAACAATGTCATTGCCCCAGTCACCAAGAAGGACCATGTCAGCCTGATACCAGTTGCAAGACAAACATGTTAAGTCAAAATGGAAAAAATAAGACACAGGGCTTTCCCTTGAAATTGAAGTAGAAGGCTCAATTAAAATAATAGGCGACTGTAACATGCGTTCGGCAAAGCCGGACGCCCACCAAGCTCTTGGTGCCTTACGGCAGGGGGTCTGGGGTCCGCTCAAGGCCACCAGAAGCTCTGGCATAAATAGAGCAAAATCCTGCATTCACACAATCTCCTGGCATCTATTTTCATCTTTCAAATGACCATTTTTTATGTATGAAATTGAAGGGAAAAAAAATCTCAAAGAAATTTCATTTTTTTTTATGTTATAGTTTTTTATTTTTATTACCTTATGCTTAAAATTCATTTACTTTTAAAGGAGTTTTATTTATATAATAATTTGGTTTGTTAGAAATCTTGATCGATTTATTTTGCATAACTACGTGCATTTGTAAACAAATAACCCTACTTTTCTCTATAAAGACTGTTACACGTATTTAAATCATACAATTATTTCTCAAATTGACAGAAAATTGATATCTCCTCTGATTTTCATTTTTTTGTATACTGTTCAATAAGTCGGGATACATAAATCATTTGGAAATGTTATTTATTTGTGGTCGAGTCGACAATATTCTACTTTCGTTTTTGACCTTGATTCTCTGAACACCACGTGGGTTTTGAAAAATGAACTTCAAAAGATACTGTTTTCCAGATTCTGAACAAATTGATCTACTATATTTTCTTTAATTTGACTGCTATTATTCCATAACATAAGATTGTCATCCTATCTGATTGTCTTCACGTTTTAAAAGCCAAAAAAAAGCCAACGAGTTAATGACCATCGGAACGTCTCTATTGTTATCGTTCAATGACCACTTGAACGTCTCTCTTGTTATCTTTGAAAAGAAATGATGCATTCCGACTTTAAATAGACAGCCAAACAGTGACCTGAATTCATGTGAACTATATTTAGCCCAAGGTAAACACTGACTTCTCATCCTTGTTTATCGTGACCGCGACTTTGCGACAATACGTCTCTCAGCTGCCTGTAAACATTTGAAAAAGATATTTTTGTCTTTTTTAATTTATATTTTTGTCAGTGAAGTAGCCGGCACTTGAAACCACCGCAAACCGCGGATTTCCGCCAGCTACCGGCTTCAATGAAAAGCCCTGATGACATCTTTTGGAGACATTTTTTTCATTCTACAATTTGTAGCAAGGATTGGATTCTTTTAGTCAGTGAATAATTTTGTCCTTGTTTATCGCCCCCATGTAATCTTTTTCACACCTGTCTTATATTGACTTATTACAGCATGAAATAATTGTTTGACACAGCACTGATAGCTGCAAATTCTTTTATATTATACTTTTCATCTTGCAGCACATGTATATAGGTTATTATTGGGGTAGGTCAGTGCCTTGGATGCAATTTTTATATTGTGAATCACTTTTTCATATTATATCAGTTAGTCATGCGATGTGCAGTTGTTCAGACTTGGCTGTTGACAACGTGGTTTCAAACCAATGTGTATAATGAAAGGGAAATCGTATGGGTAAAAGTTAAATGCAGAAACTTAAATTTATGTAGCTGTAAATGGAAATCATTAGCAATTTCTTGGTCGCCATGTTGATTGTGTGATGACCCAATTCGGTACTGCAACTGATGGAGGATACCTACTTATTGTTCTCATTCCGCCGTAAGGTGCAGTCGATCCGGCTTTATTTCCTTCAGCAAAGGACGTTGTTCTGGGACGTCCACTCATGATCTAGAAGGATTAAAAGTCATTAAAACTGATATTCTTAGATGTAGCCTGTCAGTCACATCTCCCAAATGGCGCTCGTAAATATTCCAAGGAAATCAAGATAAACGAAGGTTTATATTCACTTTTAAGTCCAGTATTCACTTATTACATATGTCTTTTTCCATCAAAATTCAATGAAGAATATATGGGCACATTTAAATGAGTTAAAGGGTTCTATTTCCACTATTATTCAACCCGATTTGTTAATCGATAGCACAATGTTAATGCAAATTTGGTTTCCAATGGGTGATCTACAATGACGGGCGAGAACATGGCCGTGAATCTTCGTGATATCACGAGAATACAATTTTTAACCAATCACACACCAGAATTAGCTTGTTCGGCACTTTCCGTACTCGTAAAATATGCAACACGAGACAGTTGACGTATGACGTTAAAAGGAGGCACATTAAGGATATTTTTTTTTATTAGAACTAATTATTACTGAGAAAAGGTTTTATTTTTCTTGATTTTGCAACTTGATAATCAAATTTGAAATTGAAATACATATACAAATTCCATGTAGATGTTTCCCCCTCAAAATTTCGACCTCAACCTTATATTTCCCATCCTCAGTATATATATAACAAAATTTAGAGGTTTAGTGGTTGACCACTTAAAAAAGGAGGGTCAGGGGTGAACACATCTTATTTTTTTACGATCAATACTTTTGAATTGGGAAATAATGGTTGGAACCCCTTTTTGAACACGGCTGGATGCCGCCCCTGAAGCGATCTGATGTTGATGTATTTTTTTGGCATAAAAGTTGAAACATTATTTTCTTTTCTTTCGTGATTTTGCATTTTGTCTAATTTGGCATCTGTTGGTTTTACTTAGGCCAAACAAAATTATATTTGTCATTCCAGTTACCCTACCTACCCTACTTTTTAGTCTAAATAATAGCCTACCCTTAAGATTTATTTGTCATTTTACATTAAACTCTATTTTGAAAAGACACTCGTCGAAATGTTGCTCCCATAGCCTCAATGTATAAAAAAACCACCATAAAATAAAATAAAAATCCTTACCTACCTAACGAGGATCAACAGATTTAAGGCAAGTATACCATCATGCAGGCCGAAAAGATTGGAAAACTCTTACTCACTCAAGCAAAGTTAGCTTTAGATGGAATTTGCTTTTATATTATTTTTGTGTCTCTTTTGACAATTATATTTACTTTTCATACTACTAGCAAACGCAGAATAAAGTCAGTCCAAGTACCAACACGTGAAATAATGGCAACATCATTTATATAGTGCTTATACCAATGTGGAACGTCTAACCTGCGTGTGACCTTAGACGACAGGGTCATGGATTCGAAATTTGTGACAAATGGTTTAATTTATTTAAACAATATTTTCTTCAAATAAATTGAATTGGATTGGACAACAGGCATAGCCTATGTAAGCCCTCTCCACAAAACAAGGTCAAATATATTGCATTCAAACAAAGCAACGCATACACAAACATAATGACAAAACAGAATTAATTTTTCAAAAATACCTCTTAGCTGACTGGAATGATGTTTCAAATAGTTAACTCGGATCAAAAGTATGACTATTTCAAGAATGCTTCAAATGTTAACTCAGAAAAATAAGAAAAAATAAATTATGGATGAAAAATGTTTTAATATTCTAGGTAATAAACTCCAATATTGATTTAGAGGTCTCACATTATATTAAATGGTCTCCAGTCAGCTATTTAAAATAATAAATTTAATAACTCATTTAAAAAAAAGACAAATGGTTTCTTATCAATTGCCAAGACATCAGAGGCGGATTAAGGGGGAGGGACAGGGGGCCCAGGCTCCCCTTTTGGGAAAAAAAATGGGTTGCTTATATAGGGAATCACTGAAGCGTGACTGGAGTGGCCCCCTTTAGGCAGTCAGTGGGCCCGTCTTATGAAAATTTCTGATTCCGCCACTGGACATAAGGGTATCGAGTATGGTGATAACATCTATGAAAGGTGGAATTGTTTTAGTTGTGGCAACCCATTTAGACCGCAATTCATTAAGTTTACAGCTCGACAGCTTAAAAAATATTATATCAGCTTTTACTCACTTCTAGAAACTTCACTGGACACAGTACAGCACCCAAACAAGAAAATGAAAACTCAAACTAGAGGCTCTAAAGAGCCTGTGTCGCTCACCTTGGTCTATGTGCATATATACATAATAAACGAAGGACACAGATGGATTCAAGACAAAATTGTGTTTTGTTGATGGTGATGTGTTTGCAGGTCTTACTTTACTGAACATTCTTGCTACTTACAATTACAATATAATGAACCTATGAATCTATCCCAGTAGTTAAAATATTATGTAAAATTTACAAATTTACAAAATTTATGAAAATTGTTTAAAAAAATTACTATAAAGGACAATAACTCTTTAAGGGGTCAATTGACCATTTTGATTATGATGACTTCTTTGAAGGTCTCACTTTGCTGTACATTATTGCTTTTTACAGTTTATCTCTATCTATAATAATATTCAAGATAATAACCAAAAAGGCAAAATTTCCTTAATTTAACCAATTCAAGGACAGCAACCCAACAACGGGTTGTCCGATTCATCTGAAAATATGAGGGAAGATAGATTTTGACCTGATAAGCGATTTACCTCTAACAGATATGCTCTAAATGCTTTGGTTTCAGAGATATAAGCCAAAATCTACATTTTACCCCCTATGTTCTATTTTTAGCCATGGCGGCCATCTTTGTTGGTTGGACGGGTCACCGGACATATTTTTTAAACTAAATACCATAACGATGATTGTGGCCAAACTTGGTTAAAATTGGTCAAGTAGTTTCAGAGGAGAAGATTTCTGTAAAAGTTAACGACGACGGACGATTGACGCCAAGTGATGAGAAAAGCTCACTTGGCCAGGTGAGCTAAAAAACGAAACATCAGCTGCAAAACAAGCAAAAATCACAAAAGTCAGATGTAATGATAATGAAAAAAATTGTTACAAATATTAACTACAAATCCCCCAGAGTATAACATCTACTTCTAGGATAGAAAGGAAAAAGTAAAAGGGCGTTACAGTCCTCATAGTTCTTAAGGGCATACGATACAGTTACAGGGGAGGTAATGACGTTGCTAACGTAAAACTGTTATTTTCGCGACGTCAAACTATATATATGACTTATTGGGAAAAGATTCAGTTTTCGACTGATTTTTATCATTCAAACTTATTTAACTTGAAAACGAGTTCATTAGACCCTCTTTTTTTAAATTCCATTTGGTTCGATTAAGCGAGAAGATTAGGTGTGCCAATTATGAAAACGTAAATTTTTAGTGCATTATTTTTTAATTTGATAAATAAACAGCAAAACATGATGTTTTTTTCTACATGAATATTTGATGAATATGAGTTATTTTTGAATAAAAAATGTATACATTTTTCGGATACTTATAGAATACAGAAATTACAAATTATTTAACAAAAAAAAACCAATTTGTGTTTATCTTTTTAAACATAAAAAGTTATACATGTCTTTCTTTCGAAAGGAAAAATACGGCCACAAATCCGAATTTTGTGCACATATACAAAATTACGACCTCATTTTACTCAAAAAGCAGCACATGAAGGTATATTTTTTATTAAATTTTTGATTTAATCAGGTAAAATTTAGTCTATATGTAAATTGTTATCAAAATGTAAATACGGGATCAAAACTGTATCGTATACCCTTAAGTCCTTAAGCGCAGAAGGACGAGAACTTTGCAAGAACTGGCTCAACATGATAGTGATATACCATGCATAGATTCATTGGCATGGTCACACCATTACCATTAATTATCCCACTAAGAGAGTCTCTATGGCTTTTTTTTCAATTTGTGTTTATCTTTTAAAACATGAAAAGTTATGTCTTTCTTTCGAAAAGGAAAATACGGCTACAAATCCAAATTTTGAGCAAATATACACAATTACGACCTCATTTTACACAAAAAGTAGCACATGAAGGTATATTTTTATGCCCCACCTACGATAGTAGAGGGGCATTATGTTTTCTGGTCTGTGCGTTCGTTCGTTCGTTCATTAGTTCGTCCGTCCGTCTATCCGTTCGTCCCGCTTCAAGTTAAAGTTTTTGGTAAAGGTAGTTTTTAATGAAGTTAAAGTCCAATCAACTTGAAACTTAGTACACATGTTCCCCATGGTATGATCTTTCTAATTTTAATGCCAATTTCACGGTCCACTGAACATGGAAAATGATAGTGGGAGTAGGGCATCCGTGTACTATGGACACATTCTTGTTTATTACATATTTGATTTAATCAGGTAAAATATAGTCTATATGGCAATTTTTATCAAAATGTAAATACGGGATCAAAACTGTATCGTATGCCCTTAAGTCCTTAAGCGCAGAGGGACGAGAACTTTGCAAGAACTGGCTCGACATGATAGTGATATACAATGCATAGATCCATTGACATGGTCACACCATTACCATTAAACATCCAACTAAGAGTCTCTATGATTTTGAAACAATTGCAAAAAGAGCTTCGCTAAATAATGTGAGCTCAACTGAATGGGGAACATGTTCTCACGAGCCCTTAATTAATTGTACCTTTTCTTCTTATTTCAATATTTGTGTTAATAGATGTATACTTAGGAATTTAAACTAACAGGATAAAATTGCATTAATTCTATGCCAAGGAACACAACAGGCAAACTAGCTTGTAATTGCTTTCAGGTATTTTAATGACAATTGATTAAATGCACTAATATCACATCCAACTATAGAAATAAAAGCACACTGAAACTTCTCATATCAATTATTTCTTCTAAGATTTTCAACTTCACATAGGGTTTAAGATATATACTTTTAACCTCAGGTATGTAAAATCAAAAACCTCCTGCCAGTTTTCTTTTTTGCACCTTCACCATACCAGTATAGTCCCCTGGTCATGTTATAACTGGAGACATTGGCATCATAAATGGAAAACAACTTAGAGAGATGTGGACAAGGCCCTAAATTGTTGTCAAGGTCTATCAAATGAAAGAAGAAATTCAGGTGGAGTAGTTCTTAAGGGCAGACGATACAGTTACAGGGGAGGTAATGACGTTGCTAAAGTAAATTGTTATTTTCGCGACGTCAAACTATGACTTATTGGGAAAAGATTCAGTTTTCGATTGATTTTTATCATTCAAACTTATCTAACTTGAAAATTAGTTCATGGATCCCCCTTTTTCAAAATTCCATTTGATTTGATTACGTGAGAAGATTATGTACGTGTGCCAATTTTCACGAAAACGTAAATATTGCAATTTTTTTAAATTTGATAAATAAACAGCAAAACATGATGTTTTTTTCTACATTCATGAATATTTGATAAATATGAATTATTTTTGATAAAAAAATGTATACACTTTTAGGATACTTATAAGATACAGAAATTACAATTTTAACAAAAAACAATTTGTGTTTATCTTTTAAAACCAAAAAAGTTATGTCTTTCTTTCGAAAGAGAAAATACGGCCACAAATCCGAATTTTGAGCAAATATACAAAATTACGACCTCATTTCAAACAAAAAGTAGCACATGAAGGCATATTTTGATACCCCACCGACGATAGTTGTCAATATGTTTTCTGGTCTGTGCGTCCGTTCGTTCGTTCGTCCGTTCATCCGTCTGTCCGTTCGTCCGGCTTCAAGGTAAAGTTTTTGGTCAAGGTAGTTTTTGATGAAGTTGAAGTCCAATCAACTTGAAACTTAGTACACATGTTCCCCATGATATGATCTTTCTAATTTTGATTAATTAATTATATATAGTTTTGATCCCAATTTCACGGTCCACTGAACATGGAAAATGATAGCGGGAGTAGGGCATCCGTGTACTATGGACACATTCTTGTTTATTACATATTTGATTTAATCAGGTAAATATAGCCTATATGGAAATTTTTATCAAAATGTAAATACGGGATCAAAACTGTATCGTATGCCCTTAAGTCCTTAAGCGCAGAAGGACGAGAACTTTGCAAGAACTGGCTCAACAGTATAGTGATATACCATGCATAGATTCATTGACATGGTCACACCATTACCATTAAACATCCAACTAAGAGAGTCTCTATGATTTTGAAACAATTGCAAAAAGAGCTTCGCTAAATAATGTGAGCTCAACTGAATGGGGAACATGTTCTCACGAGCCCTTAATTAATTGTCCCTTTTCTTCTTATTTCAATATTTGTGTCAATAGATGGATACTTAGGAATTTAAACTAACAGGATGAAATTGCATTAATTTCCAAAGGTCCAAAATTGTAGCCAAGGCCTATCAAATGGAAGAAGAAATTCAGGTTACTAATAGATGGAGTTGAAGACTATTCAAAATAGAAATGCTAAGCCCGACAGAAAAAAAAAATTAGACACTTAATGTAATTGAATAAATCAAAGCTGTTCTGTCATGCATTCAAAAGCTACAATGAGCATACGGATTTCTGAACGTTTCAAGAAGCTCGATGATGTGGATGTTTGCATGGATGTTCGAACAATGTTCCTTTTATAATCAAAAGAATTCGAAACATGGGAAATGTAGATAAATAAGAAAAACCATATTTAATATTATGATTTTTTTTAATCGTTGAAGAACCACACAGATTTCCACAACAAATGAAGATGCTACAACAAAATGAGAGATTTTTTTTATCGACAACATATTTGTTGAATTTACTGTATCGATATTCCAGCAAACAATCGATATTTTAATAGGTACTAACTGCATGTGCACGATAAATGCCGCTTTGTTTGTGTACTGTCATTTTCAGATATATATTGATGATGATTTACGCACGTCACTTAATAAGCCACTTTTTAACGAGTGCAGCCAGATATTACATATATTCCAATGAACTTGATATTAAGAATACTACCATAAATGGAGGTCTGCTTCATATCTTGGTCTTTTACAATATTGGCATAGTTTGACGACTTTAGACTAAAATATATGAAAGACGTGATGATTGAAACTCTCCAATTGTCAATTCCCCATTTCTCAGCAGTAACATAGCCTCTGCTCAATCTTTACGTTATGCTCATGTATGTTCACATTGTGCGGACTTCGCTCACAGCTATAGGATGTACTTCTTACACAGAAACTACTGAAACAGAATTCACCCCTTATTTTATTGATTTTTTATTTATATTGTGTCATTGGTCAATTCTTTTCGTTCAGTGTATGTGCACTTATTTGTGTTAATATGTCCTTTTATTGAGTTAAGCCATTTCAATTAATATTTTATAGTGCGCATTTCTATGTTGGTTGTGATGCTACACTATTGTTTCAGGTAATGATGAAGGTTGGTACCTTTTAACACGTTTAAACCTGCTGCATTTGTTTGCACCTGTCCAAAGTTAGGAATCTTATGTTAAGTGATTGTCGTTTGTTGATGGGGTTAGTAAGTGTTTCTTGTTTCATGTTTTTTTTTATATAGATAAGACCGTTGTTTTTCCCGTTTGAATGGTTTTACACCTTAGCGATCTTTTTCAAATTCATACTTTATTAGGCCTTTTTTGGGGTTTTAAATCTAGTGTCAATGTGGTGTATTTTCAAGATGTAAGGAAGTAACCATTTAACTTTTAAAAAAACCGGGTGGGGGTGTGTTGTGTGTTCTTTTTTTTAAAGGTTTTCGACGCTTTGAATTAAAAATAACCATAAGTATGGGGAAAATGGAAATTCTTTTATTTTTTTATCACTACTTTCTTCATCAAATTGGGGATCAAAAGTACCAGAATTATAATTTAGTACGCCAGACGCGCGTTTCGTCTACATAAGACTCATCAGTGACGCTCAAATCGAAATATTGATAAAGCCAAACATGTACAAAGTTGAAGAGCATTGAGGATCCAATATTCCAAGAAGTTGTGCCAAATACGGCTAAGGTAATCTATGCCTGGAATAAGAAAATCCTTAGGTTTTCGAAAAATTCAAAGTTTTGTAAACAGGAAATTTATAAAAATACTTTTCAAGATAAAACCATTTTAAGTTAAATGGTCGTTACATGATGCGCTTCTGGTGTACACAATTTTAATCCTGGTATCTATGACGAGTTATCTACCCTGTCGACGCACCCGTTTTTGGTCCCTTTTGAGTTCTTGTCATTTCCAAAGTTTTGTTTGTTACCCTAGTTTGTCTCTTTTAAATTAGATCTCTTTATTTGAACATCGGTTAACTATTGCCGCCTTGATTTACATTAACAACCGTCCAAGTCAAATAGTTCTTAAACCGTGAATTTCAGACCATGATAATGATGATTTCGTGTAAGCTGATATGTTCACAAATCCGTTTACAAACAACAACAAGAAACAAGAAAACCCAACTTTATAGAAGAATTTAAATAGGATATATAAAACAAACCACGAAAGCCTGAACATGGAGATACATGAATACTATAGTCATGATAGTATATGATTCAAGAAAAGTCTAGTGCGAAATATTAAAGAACGGGAATAATTTTAATAATCTGTGAATAGCCAAGGAAATTAAAAAAACACACGTTAAGATACGAAGAAACCCCGAAAAAAAAAGATCTCCAACTTTGCTATTGATATCAAAAGATCAGTTCTTCACGTATTTAGGTCTCATATTTGTTCAAAGCTTCAGTCAAATGTGCTGATTTCAACGTTCCTCATGAAGGCAAACCCAGAAAGGTGCTTCGGATGCACGAAATATAGAAAGTGTTATTTGAATTTACTAGCCCTGGAATTATACCACTGCTGGATGACTGTTATTCCCCGAGGGTATCATCAACCCGGAAGTTAGTGTTTTGATACTGATGTGATTTTTATCAAACTTATCTTAAATTCAACATTAATAAATTAAGAAATTATTAAGATACTATGGTTCGAACTTCATAAGGCAAAGCTTACCTTAGAAAATTTGGCTATTTCATCCCTTTAAGATCCCCTTTGGTGATACAACTTTTCTATATATATATTAAACAGTCTTGGTTTTCAATGAAGTCTCTTAAACTTATATCCCATCCAAAGCATAATAAATTTAACAAAAATAACGAACTCCAAGATAAATCCAAAAAGTGAAAGTCCATAAAAACTGACAAACCAAACGTTATAAAGATATACTGCTTTACACTTTACCGATTAACATTAATTAATATTTACATTACATAATAGGTGGGGATCACAACTATTTACGTGATAGTTGAATAGTTTTAGTTCGCAGGGGTTGGGAATAAACTTACCACGGATACAAGGATGAGCCTTGGGAGAATTACCTTATATATGTACCAATCAATTGGTCTTGATATGATTAACAAGAAAAATGGTTAAGTATCTCATTAATTCTCAAGATATATGAAAATTATCAAATGGGAAGATTGGGGGTGCCAACAATTATAGGGACTGTCGCTATTTTTTATATTCCATTAGATTTGTCTTGTGAAAAAAATCTTATTCTTTAGAAATGGCATATCTTTTACAAATTTTGTGTCACTTGAAAAATTATGTTCAAGGTTAAATAAAGACAAAAGTAGTATACCGGTGTTCAAAAGTAATAAATTGATTGAGAGAAAACAAATCCGTGTTACAAACTAAAACCAATGGAAACACATCAACTATAAGAGGAAAACAATTGAACAACAGGAACACAGAAGTGCAACAAAAACAAACACCAACATACATCGAAACGAACTATTTGATAATGACTGCCATATTCCTGACTTAGTACAGGACATTTTTATGAAAAATGTTGGGCTGAATTTGGTTAAATGCCTAGTCAAACCTCCCGCTTTATGAAAATGTTTAAAAAATATATATCGCTTAAATGACAACACAGGATGAAAGAAACACAACACACACACAAGACCATTCATCACAGAGAAACGCTCAAACAAATAATATAATAGTCGAAACAACATGCAAACTGCAGGTCAAGGTCATATAACCAAGCCAATCACGTACCCCTTTCAATTATTCGAATTATCAAATGTAGTTCACATATTGCTTGTAGCAGAAGCGGGCATATATAATAAAACTTAACATGGCGAATTACCATGAAAAAGAGGCCATGGAAGGATGATACCTCTCATTCGGACAATACGGAAAACATTCAGATTTGCTTATACAACACTTTTCAAACGTGTATTTGCAATTTGTCCAACACGTTCTTCATAAACCATAACATTATGATTTTAAATAGAAAAAAGTAAAATAAATTCGTAGCCCAGAAATAATACAAACAAACGGATAAAGACATGTCTCGCATGCAGTACACAAGCATCGACACAGTAAAAGCAGAATCTGGAGTACCACAAGAATCAGTTTTAGGACCCAGTCAATGCTATAGTCAATTTGTCCATTTCCTCACACAAGAAACCCTGCTCAAACTGATAAAATGGTAACATTTTAAGGTCTTATAAACCAAGCCAGAAACACATTAAATATAGTTGACTTATAGCTCATTGTATACAAGAAACAGACCAAACCATGAAAACTTTATATTGACCAATAAACCATTAATATGAGGCCAAGGTCAGTTGAACCCTGCCAAACACACATGTATACTTTACAATCATTCCGATCATCAAATATTGCTGACATGTCAAATATAAAATTGAGAATGGAAATGGGGAATGTGTCAAAGAGACTACAACCCGCTCATAGAGAAGATATATAGTATATAAGAAACAAAATTAGAAGGAAAACTTTATATTGACCAATGACCATAATATGAGGGCAAAGTCAGATGATACCTGCCATTATTAGTCAAACAAAAGTGGTACCGGAGCTAATAAAGATGGCAACAACACCTAGTTACAAGAACCCACCAGATTTGACCAAGGATAAAAGTTATCAACAGTTCAAAATGAGATAAAAATGTGGCAACTTGTAACTGGTCTTGACAAGAAGAGTAGAGGTATAGCTTTAGCTTTATCATTACAAGGTAAACAAAGGGAAGGCACCATAGAAATAGATCCCAGTAAATTGAATATTGACGAAGGAGTAAATAAACTGATAACTGAGTTGAACAAACTTTTTAATCAGGATCATGCTGTTTATACTGTATTTGATCAGTGTCTCAGAGTAGAGGATGCAAGCATGTCTTGTCATGTCATAGAGTTTGAGCAGAGATACACATGAAACATCTTCGCTAGCCAAGGGTTACGATCCACTCCCGTTCTCTTCACAGGGAGTGGATCGTAATCCTTGGCTACCGAAGATGCACATGAAATGGCTCTTCATGACGCATTTCTATCTTTTAGACTTCTGGACAATGCTGGTTCAAGTCAAAGTTATCGTAGGCTGGCAATAACTGCATGGTCTGAAATTAAATTACTCACAGTGAATTCCGTTTAGAATAGGATATTTACCATCTCAAAATTCATTTGGGGAAAGAGACTGTTGTAACTGTAAAATAAGAATTAATTTTGTCACTGATGGCTATTATCCGAGAGGTCGCAGTTCAAGAAGAAATTTTCCTCGTAATCGAGCTGATTGATCAACCAACTGTAGTAGACTTCAGGGTAAAATGAATGAAGTCTTTAACGGAAACATCTCAAGATGTAAAATATGTGATTCAAAATTTCATTGTGCTAAGGATTGTGCCAAACGCAGCTTCATGTGAATTTTACAGAACATGAGAATGATGAATTACTAGTAAATGAAACTGTATTAATAAAACATTACTTACATCAGCACAAGAATTTAAGCCTCTAACAGAAGCCTACAAAGCCGCAGTTATTGATACTGCATGCTCTAAGACAGTGTGTGGTTCTAAATGGTAATGACTTTTTTTTATAGAATTACTTGATCCTTCAACAATGATCAAAGCCCATACCGCATAGTCAGCTACAACAGACCACGAAATGACAAATGTAAAACAATTCAAACGAGAAAACTAACGACCTTATTTATTTACTAAAAAATTAACGAAAAACAAATATGTTACACACCAACAAACGACAACCACTGAATTACGGGTTATACTGACCTTGGACAGGCACATACATACAGAGTGTTGCAATTTGGTGATGGACAAACAGTCTACTTATAGTTGATGTGTTTCCCTCGGTTTTAGTTTGAAACCCGGATTTGGCTTCTCTCAATCGATGTTTTACCTTTGAACAGCGGTATACTACTGTTGCCTTTATTTGATCATACCAGAAAAATTGTGTCAGTGAAATGTAAGATATCGTTACTGTTAAGTAACACCTATCTGAAGCGTGCAAGCACAAATCTGTATCTCAGCAATGACAAGTCACCATGTTTGGAAAGTTAGTTGATGTGAACCTAACTTCAAATGGTCGTTACTGTATCAACATCAAATACAAAGCAATATACAAACAAAAGCAATAATGAGAGTGAGGAGGTCTGTGAATTGATAAAACATTATCTTTTAAGAAGAAGAAAAGATATTCTATTAAAGTTGCATAAGCAGTTTGAACATGTATCAAATACACTTTTATTCCGTTTGCAAAGCTGGTTCTGTTGATTTTTGAAGCAAAAACATTTCTTAAAGATATATGCTCAAAGTGTTGAATTTGCCAGAAGTTCAAACATCCAAATGCCAAACCAGTGATTGCCTTTTCACATGACAATATACCTTCATGAAATTGACCAGCATTATTATCTACACTTAATAGATTTATTTAGACTGAGAGCAGCTGTAATAATCAGAAGAAATGATTCTAAAGTTATTGTAGACTAGTTCATGCAGATATGAATTGACGTTTATGATGCACCTGAAGTGGTGGTTACAAAACAGGATACAATCCATGGTCCAAGGTAGTAGTGGAAAGAAACAATGCAACTCTAACAGAAACCAGTAATAAAACGAAGGAGCCATAACTTTTCATGTGAGACTGCCGTCAGTTGTGCAATTCATTAAAAATTGTCTTTGGAATGTCTATGGCTATAGTCCATATAAAATAAATTTGGAAGGAACCCAAACATACCATCATCTGTAGTTAACAATCCTCCTGCTTTTGAAGGTAAAGCAGTTAGCAATCATTTGCATATTTTGCTTAAAAATTAAAAAAAGATTACTATTAGATTGTGAATTTAAAAAAGGTGAAAATGGTACAACAAAAGCAATAATCTAAGGCAGTGCAGGAAAGGCTACAACTGACAAGAATAGTTGGTACAATATAAAATACAATCTATCAGTCAGAAAATATTACAGTTGGTCAGTTATCAATTGATATAAGAACAGTAAATGATTTAAAAGTTGTAAACCAGTCAGATGACGAGAATCCTTTTAAGCGATATTGATTTTAGTGATGCTAATTAGGCTTAACTGAATAACTGGAAAAGGCCCAAAGTGTATGAAGAAGTGAGGGCTATGGTCAAAGCTGTATATTTACAAGACTGTTTTAATAGATAAAGACGAGGTGAACACGTCTCCTCTTACACCATAATAGCAGACTCTGTTTAGGAAAAAAGACAATTATTATGGTTAGACAGACAAACACGTCCAGACAATACTTTTGATGCTGCTACCATTTCATCAAAAATTAAGACTAGCACAATTGAAAATCTTAAGAAATTCAATGACATAGAACGGAAGGTGCAACATGATCTTGTTTTACTTTTTTTTCAGAATTTTGGACAAGGTGATGCTTCCTTTAAAAATCTTCAAGATGGTGATCATGGTCAAAGTGGCTATTTTGTCTTTTTGATGGGAGATGATGGTAAAGTGAACCAATTCTACGAAATAACGAAGGGTTGCACGTAGTACTTTGGCAAGTGAAGCCTTGGACTTAACTGATGGTGAGGATTGTGTTATCTTTACCAGCTATGTTTAGTTAATTAATGTATAATGGAATCGATTTGAAGCATATTCCATTAAATTGCTTTGTTGACAACAAAGACCTTTATCATGCAGTATACTCTGATAAACCTGTTGGATGGAGAAATGAGGGTGGAGATCAATGCAATGAAGAACTTTCTTCAAAGAAATTGAATGGAATCAGAATAGTTGGTACAATATAAAATACAATCTATCAGTCAGAAAATATTACAGTTGGTCAGTTATCAATTGATATAAGAACAGTAAATGATTTAAAAGTTGTAAACCAGTCAGATGACGAGAATCCTTTTAAGCGATATTGATTTTAGTGATGCTAATTAGGCTTAACTGAATAACTGGAAAAGGCCCAAAGTGTATGAAGAAGTGAGGGCTATGGTCAAAGCTGTATATTTACAAGACTGTTTTAATAGATAAAGACGAGGTGAACACGTCTCCTCTTACACCATAATAGCAGACTCTGTTTAGGAAAAAAGACAATTATTATGGTTAGACAGACAAACACGTCCAGACAATACTTTTGATGCTGCTACCATTTCATCAAAAATTAAGACTAGCACAATTGAAAATCTTAAGAAATTCAATGACATAGAACGGAAGGTGCAACATGATCTTGTTTTACTTTTTTTTCAGAATTTTGGACAAGGTGATGCTTCCTTTAAAAATCTTCAAGATGGTGATCATGGTCAAAGTGGCTATTTTGTCTTTTTGATGGGAGATGATGGTAAAGTGAACCAATTCTACGAAATAACGAAGGGTTGCACGTAGTACTTTGGCAAGTGAAGCCTTGGACTTAACTGATGGTGAGGATTGTGTTATCTTTACCAGCTATGTTTAGTTAATTAATGTATAATGGAATCGATTTGAAGCATATTCCATTAAATTGCTTTGTTGACAACAAAGACCTTTATCATGCAGTATACTCTGATAAACCTGTTGGATGGAGAAATGAGGGTGGAGATCAATGCAATGAAGAACTTTCTTCAAAGAAATTGAATGGAATCAGACTAATGAACAAATCGCCAATGTTCTCACAAAGTATGGTGCTTGAGGACTAGACATTTAACGTTGTTTAAAAAAGGACTTTTGAGTCTAGGCCTTTTGTAATGAGTGTAACTGACAATTAAAAAAAAAAAGATCAGCTAAACACTTCTTGATATTATGACATTGTAGTGGCCTTTATTATTCTTCATTATTTGGACATTTTTTTTCTGAAAGTAGTAAAGAATTAGATGGTTAAATATTGTGTTTTCTGAAATTCTTTTTATATTATTTTCAGGTACATGTTACTTGGTAGGTTTTGTTTATGGATAAGTAAAGACAACAGCAACAGCAACTTCTATAAACATTCCTTACTATGTTGAATCAGAAACTTCAATAGACATAAAACACTTAGTTTGCCGGGTTTGAGCAATGCGACGGGCGATATATGTGGTTCGGGATCTGCTTACCCTTTCCGAGCACCTGAGATCTACCCCATTTTTTTGTGAGGTTCATGTTGCTTAGTCTTTAGTTTTTTACGATGTGTCTTGTGTACTAATATATGTCCGTTTGTCTTTTTTTTTATTCATGGCGTTTTCAATTTATTTTTGATCTATGAGTTTAAAAGTCCCTCTGGTATCATTCACACCTCTTTAGTAGGCTAACTCCAAATAATAAAACCCAAACTAATACCTGTGTTGGGTGTCAGGGTAAATCTGCTGTCTTTTGTCATACTTTTTGCAAGTTGAAATCTGTAAAGAATTTAAATAATAAAAAGAAGACCATGCACTACACAAACATTATTTTTATATATTTCTGCTTATGGCCAGGAAAGAAGTAAAAAATATCAAATAATATTTTATTAGGCAAAACAGATCTATTAACAATTATCAGAAGCGCTGCATAACTGAATATATATAAATCATATAACATACATCTAACAGGTATATTACATAATGAATGGGAAATATAAGGTCAAATTTCGTCTGTTTGTGACTTATATAAGGATATTAATGAACTGATTTACAAAAAGTTAGATATAATGCAAAACTATATTTTTCAAGTCCTTACGAATTTTTTTTCATTTGTCTTTGCTATTATACCTTTGTTTGTTTCCATTTATTTCGTTTCACTCAAATTCAAAAGCCTTAATGGTTAGAAAAATAAGTTTTTTTTAAGAATCAAAATTATCTGGCTTAACCTTTTATGAATGCTTCTTTCTGTTGGAAAAAAAACCTAGTCCTACATTACGCTATTTTAAACAGCCATTTGTTTTGTATGTGTACATTTTCATTTGGTCTTTTGTTGAAAAAGGAAAGTAATAGGAGCTATTGAAGAAAAAAGAATAATTTAATACCTGTAAATACATTATTTTTTTTCTTCTAATTTTTAAAAGAAAATTTATAGTCCAAAACATACTTATGTTCTGAACTACAAATTAGAAGATAGAAAGACAATTTCATTCAAAATGAAAAAAAAAAATTCTTTATCAACATCCCCAGGTAAATATTTAAAATTAATATCTGAGATAATAATAGTTTAACCATCATAGAGCTGACTTGTTTTTGTAGCAGGTCTGAAAAAGTATGATCTTGTTATTTGAAATATGAATCTTTGGAGAAAGACAAATATGTGATTTATAAATGTTATACATGTATACTGTTTTTTTCACAAGCGATGGTGATGTTAGTTTAAAATTTGTGATGTGTTAGCAATTCATTTAATCAACAGTAATATCTAGCAACTTTTAAAAAACATTCAGTCATTAAACAGAATTATGTTTATACTATTCTATTTTGATATTCTTTTTGATTACTTTAATGCTTTATACATTATTACAATTTTATAGCTGCCTGAAAAATAAGTTGAGTGTGTTGAATGTCTAAGATAAATCGCTAATATTTGGCAAATATTTATTGCTCATCAGCAATGCTGAATGAAACCACAACTTATTGGCTATTGCTAGAACCAAAAAATACTGAGAACCTCCTGTGCAAATTAAGAGGTAATCTTGCAATATGAAATTAAACAGTTTGAAGATGCAATCTTTTAATCCTGGTATATATTATGGAACGCCACGACTGCCTTATGTTAATAATCGGCATTATACGCAGTGTTCACAGCATTATATGAAGTGATCACAGCATTATATGTAGTGCTCACAACATTATATGAAGTGATCACAGCATTATATGCAGTGCTCACAGCATTATATGCAGTGTTCACAACATTATATGAAGTGCTCACAACATTATATTAAGTGCTCACAACATTATATTAAGTGCTCACAACATTATATTAAGTGCTCACAACATTATATTAAGTGTTCACAACATTATACGTTTTTTGTTGTATGATGAGATTGATGTATGATGAGATTTATGAATGATGAGATCATTCGGTAAACTTCGTTTTTTAGCGGAAATTACCGAATCCATAATTGGTAAATTACGGTAAATTAATGCCCAGCAAACAAATTTAAACAGTTATTATTATATATGTGATCATTAAGGCAGTATACAATATTTAAAACGGATTGAAATAAGTAAATTAAGAAGTATGATCAATTTAACCCAAGTTTATTCCACACCAGGGCATTTTAAACTTATTTTGAGGATTAGTTTCACCATATTCACAACTTAATATGTATATTTATTTACTAGAGCACATCCGTGATATCGCGGGTCTGTGACCGAATTAAAGAATATAACTATGCGTAAGCCTTATTTTAGTATTGGTATTGTCATCTGATAAAGTCATGCCGATTATAAGATGAAGTTTTCTCTGCTTTTAACATCTTTCTGTTTGAACCCGTCGACCTGGAACTTGTCAATTTAATATTGGTATTATTGATTTTGTTTGGAAAACAAAAGTCTCTGGAAAGGAGTATTTTTTAATCAACAGTTTTGTCCTTTATGAGTTATGAATAAAATTGAATCTTTGATTCGCTGTTTTACGTCTAACAAATTGAAAACTGTACATGCTGTACCTATACGCCTTATTTTAAGTCCAGATTTTTATTATTCGTATTGTCACCTTAGAAAGTCATACTGATTAAAGTACTACAATCGGGAACAATGTGACAATGATTGAATTAAGTAGTTTCAACCCTGTGATTACGACCCGTGTATATAGCAAAATCTTAAATACAGCGTTTCGTGGTACTCCTGTCAGATGCGGAACGTACAGATAATGTAATAGTTAAACAGGTGAATATATTATTGGTATCGATTCGACCCGGAACTTCTTAATTATTGGCAATATTAATTATGTGGAAAACAAAAGGGTCTGGAGTGATGTTATTTTTAATCAACAGCATGGTACTATATTAGTTATATATACTCTCAGATCAGTACTTATAGTGTCTTTTTATTGTTGGGATATACAAGTACCCGCCCACATGCACGTTCACTCTATTTTCTTGTTAGATCATATGTATTTATATTTGTACCCATCTAATGAGTTAATATAAAAAAGAAGATGTGGTATGATTGCCAATGAGACAACTATCCACAAAATACCAAAAATGACACAAACATTAACAACTATAGGTCACTGTACGGCCTTCAACAATGAGCAAAGCCCATACCGCATAGTCAGCTATAAAAGGCCCCGATACGACCATGTAAAACAATTCAAACGAGAAAACTAACAAGCCTTTTACAACTGATTTTCATAGTTCGTTCTTATGTTGCTCTGTTACGCCACTGTCCCAGGTTAGAGGGAGGATACCAACATTCCGCTAACATGTTAAAACCCGCCACATTTTGCATATACGTGGCCGTCCCAAGTCAGGAGGAGCCTTTATTTCAGTGGTTGTCGTTTGTTAATTAATGTGTTATATACATGTTAGTTTTTTCGATCGTTTGTTTGTACATAAATTAGGAATATTTTTCGTTTATCATTTCGGGGCCTTCTATAGCTGACTATCCGGTATGGGCTTTCCTCATTGTTGAAGGTCGTACTGTGGCCGTTTAGCTGTTTAAAATTTCTGTGATGTCATTTTGTCTCTTGTGGAAAGTTGTTTCATTGGCAAGCATACCACTTTTATATATATACATGTATGTACCGTGCAAACTGACGAACAAACGTAGTAAATGTTTTATTCATCCCCACAAACTCAATTTTCATAAGAGCTGATAACTTTAAATGAAAATGTTAAACAGGGTCTTGAAAGGGTAAATTTTTCTATGAAAGTTTAAATTTCTATATAAGACTGCTGATCATATTTAGAAGACAATCTTAGTACTTGCCGTGCTAAAAAGCTTGTAAAAAAATGGAATAATTGATGTAAAGTTATGTTTAACACCTACAGTGAAATGCTTTTAACTGCATTTTCCATATCTGTTAGATACTTATCTATAATACTAAAAAGACGAGGTCCAATTTGTCAGCCGTCATCACGTAAAATCGACGAATCAAAGAATTCAACTTTATATACAACTAATATAGTACAAAGGTGTAGATTAAAAATTACATCACACCAGGCCCTTTTGTTTTCCACGTAATTAATATTGCCAATAATTAAAAGTTCCGGGTCGAGTCCGATACCGATACCAATAGTATATTCACCTGTTACCTATTACCTTAACTGTACGTTCCGCATCTGACAGGCGCACCACCAAACGGTGTATTCAGGATACACGGGTCATAATCACACTACTAAATTGTCAAATTGTTACCTATTGTAGTATTTTAATCAGTAACTATTTTCTAAGAGGTAAACAATACAAATGCTAAAAATCTGGACTAAAAATAAGGCGTATAGGTACAGTTTTCAATTTTTCAGCGGGTATGACGTTAAACAGCGTATCAAGGAATTCAACTTTATTTAATTATAACTAATATAGGACAAATCTGTTGATTAAAAAATACCCCATTCCAGGACCTTTTGTCACGTTTCCAAATAATTAGTATTACCAATAATTGATAAGTTCCAGTTCGACGGGTTCAAACAGAAAGATTTGAAAGCAGAGAAAACAGTGTATCCTAAAATCGGCATGACTTTATCAGATGACAATACTAATACTAAAATAAGGCTTGCGCATAGTTATATACTTTAATTCAGTCACGGACCCACGATATCACGGGTGTGCTCTAGTTCATGTAAAAATGCCAAATTCTGAAAATCGATGCCAAAAATGACTCTATCATGACATATATAAGCTAGCGTAATATGGCACCTATGTGTTATAGAAAGCTGACTGTTTTATTTAAAAGGTAATTAAGCTTTTTAAAACTGAGTACGGACTATAAAGTGGCACCTTGCTAAATTTCTTCAGTAGGAAATGAACTCGAGAATATATCATACAAATTTTCCTACGATATTTCATTAAATAAACTTTTTATTATTTAACTTACATTTTGCCATTCGTATTTCTTACGACGAACAGAACTACTTCAATCATTCACCTCTCAGTTTCATCTTTTCCTTACTTATTTCAATCAGTTTTAAATATTGTATGCTACCTTATGATAACATGATTTTAATAACTTTTTAAATTTGTTTGCTGGGCATTTATTTACCGTAATTTACCAATTATGGATTCGGTAATTTCCGCTAAAAAACGAAGTTTACCGAATGATCTCATCATTCATAAATCTCATCATACATCAATCTCATCATACAACAAAAAACGTATAATGTTGTGAACACTTAATATAATGTTGTGAGCACTTAATATAATGTTGTGAGCACTTAATATAATGTTGTGAGCACTTAATATAATGTTGTGAGCACTTCATATAATGTTGTGAACACTGCATATAATGCTGTGAGCACTGCATATAATGCTGTGATCACTTCATATAATGTTGTGAGCACTACATATAATGCTGTGATCACTTCATATAATGCTGTGAACACTGCGTATAATGCTGATTATTAACATAAGGCAGTCGTGGCGTTCCATAATATATGATGAGTTTATTTGTAACCTATTACATTATTAATACTTAATCAACTCATCAGATAGCAATAAATAACTAAATATTACAAAATAAAAAAATAAAAAACTTACTAAATAATCGATTCACACATGATCAGATCTGTAATAGGAAGTCTCTTTCAAAATTCACTGTGTTTTCAGTAAAAAGTGTTAAGTGACAAATCTTTTATGCTAACAATTATCAACTGTTTAGATTAACTTTTAAAGTTTTAACAATGTAAACAAATATATTATACAATTTATACTTCCGACTGTACAATCAATAAAAAAAAATAAAAAAAATAAAAACAAATCACAAAAATACTGAACTTTGAGGACAATTTAAACAGTAAGTCCCTAATTAAATGCCAAAATCAAAAGATTAACGCATCAAAGTAATGGACAGCAACTGTCATATTCCTAAAGTAGAAAATGGTGGATTTAACCAGGTTTTATAGCTAGCTAAACCTATCACTTGTATGTCAGTCATTCATCTTTGTAAAAAAATAAAGTTAAAATTAATAGAAAACAAGAATGTGTCCCCAGTACACAGATGTCCCATCCGCACTATCATTTTCTATGTTCAGTGGACCGTATAAATGGAGGAAAATCTCTAATTTGGCATTAAAATTAGAAAGATCATACCATAATGAATATGTGTACTAAGTTTCAAGTTGATTGGACTTCAACTTCATCAAAAACTACCTTGACCAAAAACTTTAACCTGAAGCGGGACAGACGAACGGACGAACAGACGGACGAACGAACGGACAGACAGACAAACAAACGGATGCACAGACCAGAAAACATAATGCCCATAAATGGAGCATAAAAACATATTTGCAATCTTGTTGGTTAATAATGGATAATCATGCATTGCCTACAAAAGTTAAAGAACTATGATGTTATCAGAGTCTCAAATTATTTTTGTAATTATATAAATATTGCTCAATGCACATATCTGCTGATTAGACCTTATATATAAATGACCATATGCATTTCTGGTCGAGAAAAATGTATTTAAAAATTAATTTAATTATTAGACAAGCAATACATAAAGCTATTAATGTGGGGGACACTAAGTTTAGCAAAAGATTAATCTATAATACCAGGGGAATGAGTTTGAAAGATGAAATACAGATTAAGAAACTGTTAAATACTTTTTTTCAAAATCATTTCAATTACAACCAGATGCTCCGCAGAGCGTAGCTTTATACGACCGCAGAGGTCGAACCCTGAATGGTTGGGGCAATTATGGACACAACATTAAAGCTGGATACAGCTCTGAATTTGGATTATGATTAAATAGTTGACACAGCATAGGTTTCTGACAAAGAATGAATGTGAACTTAAAATTTTTTTTTGCTTTTGAGATATTCACTATACTGTTGAATATTAATCCTCTCAAAAAAAAATTTTTGAAGAAATTTTCTTTTCAATTTCTGAAATCTGAAATGAAAAAAATTGCCCCCCCCCCCCCCCCAATTTTTTTCCAGTATTATAAAGTATTAAAATATAATATGTCATACAGTCATGCTTAAAATTAATATTAATTCATAGTAACTTTTAAAAAAATAAATGGGGAATGTGTCCAAAGGGACACAGATGATGCCCCCGCTAGCATATAACGTTATAAAGGGACATAACTCAAGAACTGTAAAAGTGAAGCTGCAAAAATAGAACTTAAACTGAGTTTAGAGGTAATAAGTATTTCATTAAATTTAGTTGAGACAAATTTAAGTCAAAAGAACAGAAAAGAAAAATTCTTCAATTTTTCCACTTGTAAAAGGGTCATAACCCTAGAATGGTAATTAAAGTGCTTGTAGGACAACCGGATGTGCCTTTTTGGCCAAAATGTGAATCGGCGGCGCTCAGTAGTCCTACGCCAAAAATAGGACTATTTTGCGTCGGCCGACGTCAGCCGAAAAATGGCGCGCTTTTGTAAAAAAAGTTCATTTGTTCATAGCAAAGTACCGGCGGTAAATGCTGTTGATTGTAAGCACATTTATAAGAGAAAAATATATAAGTTTACTTATTATTTTCATGTTTGAACAAAAAAATAAACGAAAATCTTATTTTTTCACACCTGAACATAGAATTTCGGATTTCGATTTTCTGCACTGTAGAATTAAATAGCGATATTAAAAAGGGGTACAAAAAAAAGCCTATCCTTCAATTACCCTAAAATTTTTACATCGTTATTTCGCTAGTTTTTCACATCGAATTCCGTAACGAAAAGGAGTGTCCAAATTAGGGCAAAAAATGGTACCCATTTTAAAGTAGGGATCTCAATTTTTTATAGGTTTTTCCTTGCATGGCCGGTAGAATTCGAAATTGGGAAAGATTATGTTGTTAAAGTAAATATTCATTCAACTATCAAGAATAGCTGAATCCTTACATATGTAACCCCTATAAAAATATCAATATGTGTCAATGAATTGTAAAATTATAGATTTTTTTTCGAAATTGAAGAAGGCGCCATTTCCGTCTATTTCTCTATTACGTCTATTGGTCTGCTATAATTATTAGATGATTCTAAAAAATCTCCGCCTCGATTTTTTTTATACTTTCATTTTATAATCTTTGGTACATAATGCAGATGTTATGAAAAAATTAGGCACTTCTATCGAGTAGAAATGGAGAACGGTCATCTTTATTTTGTATGTCCCCCACTATGGGGGCGTGGTCCTCCTTTCACCTTGTTTCTGAAGTATACGATAGATATTCATCTCTCGAAATAAATTATCAACTAAATATCATTGAAACAAAATGAATATATTTTAAGACATTAATAAATTTTAAGTGCTACTGGGTTTTTTTAACAGAATATGCCGGAATCGACCCCATCCGATGTTGTGTCAATACATAGATCAACGTTGTCAATTTCCGGCGCCGAAAATGTCAACGTAAAATGTCAGTTAAAGTTGGAATCTCTTCTTTTTTGTATCAATATTGTTTATCTTAATGTCAAGACAGTCATGCAATATGTGGAATCCATATCAACGTTGTACCAAAACAGGCTTTACTTGGAAAACTAAGAGTTTAAGGCCTACATCATCATGAGATTGACTTCGTTGTTGACATCGTACTTCTAGGCCTAGTTATCAAGATTCATTTCGTGCATATTGTTACCGGCCGCTGATTTTTTAAATGAACAACTTATCTGTTTGGTCATACCGATTTCTTTCATAATTTTCCTTTAGTTCGTTCGTCAATACAGTTATCGTTATGTGTTTTGTTTTGTTTTGTTAAAATTGTTCCTTTTTTTTGTCAAAAAGGGGGGGGGGGGGGTGATCTTTTAATTTTATCAAAGGCATGCGTAATTTTAAGGGGCTTATGGTTCTCAATTTCTGGTTTGCAGTGAAGGTTCAATCTCTAGTTTTTTTAGGTCAATGATTATTTAATATTATTACTATATTAGTATTACATATATATAGTAATATATCTATGCAAAGGGGGAGGGGGAACGACCATTTGCTATTCTAAGTATGACTAGGTGGTGGGAATTCGAAGAGAATCCTGGTGTTTGTACTAGTACTTGTTTGTCCTAGGTGCTCTACCTTTATATCCATTCAATGGTACATGTTCATCTTTTTTGTTTAATGTAAATTATTTGAATGAAGTATGAAAAGTTTGTTGATAAACCGCATAAACCATAAAAACATTGGAGATCTATAGTAGGATTTTTTTTCTGGATTGACTTTTTATTAATTTGCATCCATTGCATCATATGCTCTTATTTTTAAATATATTTTACTTAAATTTGCATACAGATGCAGATTATTCCTTTTCAGGTTGTCTGTTGTCATGTTATTTAGGGGTCTTTTATATATGTAGCTTACTATATATTATTGGTTCTGCTGAAATAAATGTTGAAGGCTGTCAGAGATCTATATTTATTCATTTGGTATCTGGTGAAGAGTTGTCTCATTCAATTTGGCAGTCATACCCCAACTTCTGATTTTCATATTAGAACTGTAATCAAGCAATAAGCAGGTAAACTGAAAGGGAACTGTGGTACCTTTAATAAATAACTTCTTACAAAAAACTGTTCCACTTAAAAAAATCAATGAAGTATTTCAAATGATACAATGTAGCTAGCCATATGGAATATGTTTTGTATGTTGTGCATCTCTTTTCTCCTTTCAGTCACAGGGACTATGTTGCATGGTTGTTTGTATCATTTATTTGTAACAGGTGGTAGGATATACATGTAGTAATGCAGTGTTGAATACCGATTCCCCTCTCCCTAAATTGATAGGGATAAAATAATTAAATTCTTTCACTTAATCTCATAACAGTGCAAAAGTGAAGGAAATCAATCTAAGCACACTATTAATTGGTTCTGCTCTGTCAGACATGTTTTCTGCTCTTTGGTTGGGTTGTCTCTTTAGCACCTTGCCCATTTCCATTTTCAATTTAATAGATTATTTAAGTTTGTGATATGTGATAAATATCCAAAAGCTAGCTTATTTGATCAAATTTATCCTTGTGATTCAGTTCTTGAAAAAATATCAAAGCAAAATTGAGTTTTACAACATATGGGTAAAAGGTAAAAGTCTAATTTACCATGAAAAAAGTCAAATAATTCTGGAATGGTAAAACTTAAAGTAACCCAAAGGTAAAAGTGAAATTTCTTTAAATTACATTCATGCAAAATAAAAGGGAAACACTTGAGTCCAGAGGGATGATATATTCGTTTTTATACGCCCGTCGTCTTTTAGACGGGACGTATTATGGTATACCGTTGTCCGTCCGTCCGTCTGTCTGTCCGTCCGTCGTCCACACTTCGGACAATAACTCAAAAACGCTTTCACCAATTTCCATGAAACTTAAGAGAATTGTTTATATCTATTGACGTAAGCTCCCTTTCGTTTTTTTTTAATTTCAGATTTTAAGTTTTGGATTTATGGGGCTTTATTCATAAAAAAATGGGGATTTTTAACACTTCGGTCAATAACTCAAAAAGGCTTTCACCAATGTCCATGAAACTTTGGTGAATTGTTTATATCTATTGATGTAAGCTCCCTTTCCATTTTTATAAATGTTAAAAGAGCAACGGGCGTATCATGCGCTAAAGCGCAGCCCTTTATTCAGATTATACAATACAAGAGTGCACACGCTGAAATGTCTCGCATGCTTTACTAATCATTGATATTATGCTGATAGTCCTTTAAAGCTTTATTACAACTGTCACACAAACTTAACATTAACCAAGTAAACTAAACATTGACCAATGAATCATGAAAATGAGGTCAAGGTCAGATGAACTGTTCCAGGCAGTCATGTTCAGCAAACAAATCTTCCATACAACAAATATAGTTGACCTATTGCTCATAGTTTAAAAAAACAGACCAAAACAAAACCTTGACATTGAGCCATGAACTGTGAAAATGAGGTCAAGTTCAAATAAAACCTGTGTGACTGACATAAAGATCATAAAATATTTCCATACACCAAATATAGTTGACCAATTGCATATAGTATTAGAAAAAAACCAAACAAACTTAACATTGACCACTGAACCATGAAAATGAGGTCAAGGTTAGATGACACCTGCCAGCTAGACATGTTCACCTTACAATCATTCAAAATACCAAATACAGTAGACCTATTGCATACAGAATAAGAAAAACAGACCAAAACACAAAAACTTAACTGTAACCACTGAACCATGAAAACAAGGTCAAGGTCAGATGACACCTGCGAGTTGGACATGTACACCTTACAGTCCTTCCATTCACCAAAAATCCTAGACCTATTGCTTATATAGTATCTGAGATATGGACTTGACCATCAAAACTTAACCTTGTTCACTGATCCATGAAATGAGGTCGAGATCAAGTGAAAACTGTCTAACGGGCATGATGACCTTGCAAGGTATCTTTTTTCAGCATCTATACGTTCGTATATAAAAAATCATTTTGATAGTGGTAAACATATGACATACCAAACATAGTTATCCTATTACTTATAATGAGAGAGAATTTAACATTACAAAAAATCTCAATTTTTTTTTCAAGAAGTCACTGAACCATGAAAATGAGGTCAAGAACATTGGACATGTGACTGACGGAAACTTCTTAACATGAGGCATCTAAATACCAAAGATGAAGTATCCAGGTCTTAAACCTTCTAAAATAGAAAGTTTTTTATTAGTTAACTAACGCGGCTTCCATTGCGGCCAGATCACTGTCCCTTTGTCCCTTTCTGCAACAAAAGTAGCAGGCTCGACAAAAATGCAGAAACTTATTAATCATACAACAGTGATATTGCTTTGAAACTTTTTTTTCATGAAAACAACTGAGTCAATAATCTGATTTTTTTACTAAATATGGTGACATTTCACTTGTGCACATTTTAACGTTGATGAATATTGCGTATTTCAAAATCCTCTTTTTACTACACAGTCAGCTTCAGTTTCATTTATTCAATCCTGCATAAGTTCAACAAAAATGTCTGCTAATAAACACTTGAACCACCTCCGTTACCATTAACATATTCTGTACATAAATGTATCTCTCATAACAAATTTCATATACATTGCTGATTCCAGTTTATATCAAAATTTTCATCCTTCAGTAAAAATATTCTGCTGACAGTGTTCTGAAAATAAAAATAAATATCTTGTTATTAAATTTAGTTTGTTGATTCAATTGAAAAGTAATGATGAATGATAATTATAATATATTATATTTCATTGTTATTGGCATCTTTGACCAAAATATGGTCTGCTGCAGTCATTCTCTTATCTGAAGAAAATGGTCAATTTTATTCAATCTCTTCATTCTCATGGATATGATGCACATCATGTAAGAGTTAATTCCCTTATATTGTTTTTTTTTATCTTTAAAAATTAATTTTAAATTACAGTACCCTTCATTCTTGAAATTTGGTTTTACATCCAAATGAAACTATATTGAAATTATACAGCATAGATAATACTATAAAATCTTTAAACTATTAAAAGTATACCATTTGGCCTTAAAGTCTGTGTATGATTTGACCTATAAACTATAAATTTTAACTTCCATTTCCAATTCATTCCATTGGCAATTTTCTTGTCTGACTGTTAAATGTAAGATATTTTCAGTCTATTTCCTTATCAAAATAGTTTTAATACATGTACATGTACATAATCATGATAATGTCTATCATGTTTTTGTTTCATATTTGAGGGATTGAAATCATAGCGCATTATAAATAACCCACTGTTTTTATCCTGAACAGACACATTTGGATTACTTACCCTTAATATATTCTAGTCATATTGTTTTGTATTAACAAAATAATTTTGCTTTTTACATTACTCGTTGTTGACTCTCTATTTACTGTTTTCCTGCTGTATGTACATTTTGTATATCAATCATACATGTGCATGTACATGTACTGCAATTGTTTTTGTTGATATATAAAAGTCCTCTGTTTTGAATTTTTGATTCATAGTGAACATCTTTCTCCATCCTGTAAATATAAAGCAAATGTACATACAATTACTAAATAAGCTGAATATTTATACTAAATTATTCAACGCAAAATTAAACTTTGCATTGTTATTATCAACACATGAATACAAATTTGCCAAATAAATTACCAAGACAAAACATATTTTCTTGCTCTAATGGAGACCCATTGGTGGCCGTCAACTGTTGTCTGCTCTTTGTTTGGGTTGCTGGTTCTTTGACATATTACCCATTCCCATTCTCAATTTTATATATTTATTATGTATTAGAAATTGTTATGCCTCTAGCATTTCTGCTCAAAACATAAAAGTTAAATTTGTAATATATCCTGCCATTCCTGCTCATGGGGATACATGTTAATGTGTAAGCCAAAAAAGTGTCCCATGAAATTGTGTCCTCTAGAACATTATTTCACAGTTCATCTGTGAAATTTTGTTCATGGGACAGAATATCACATTTGTAAACTATAAAATAGTGTCTCCCTTAGTGAAAAATTGTCCCTAGTACTTGCACATAATTTCATGGATGTTTTATAAAAAAGATGTCACAAAGGACAATATTTCATAGTGTAGCTATTTTTTTCTGTCCCTAAAGAAGGGAAATAATTTAGAAATCATTGAAATGTTTTAATCAAATAGTTATTAAATCATAATTGAAATTTAAATAAAGACAACACAGATGTGTCTCGATACTAATATTATTCCTGACATTATTGATCTTGTTAAAAAGGACAATTCATAGATGTTAAATCAATTCATAGATTCCTATTGCATGTATTGTATATTTAAAAACAAATGTCAATTTATTCTTTTTATTTTTTGTTAAATATTTTTTTGGGTATTAGACAAGAAGTTTATGCAGTATGGACATGATTTAAATATAAAAAAATGTCCAACGAAGGTCACAATAGAATATTTTGTCAAGGGACACTTTTACATAGAAGTGGACAATATTTTATAATAAAATTATGTCCTGGACCAAATTTCATAGGTCATATCTGTGAAATTTGGTGCATGGGACATCATTTCATGGGGGACACTATTTAATCCTACATAAGCTCTCAAATGGGTGGGTGATTCCGTGGTTAATTTCAATGAGTAAATTTCTTTTAAAATATGAGATATAAATTTAGACATGTTAGAGAATGGCTATCTAATTGTTATTTTTTTTTATATGGAAAAGAGAAGTCTGTGCCCGTGATCGCTTTCCCTTTGTATATTTTGTTAATGAAAGATTTTATTTTTATGAATATAACATTTTGGTGTATATGAAATCAGGGACACAAATATCATGAACAGATGAATATGTTTTTCCAAATGAAATATTATACCAGGTATAAAATAGCCAACAGTGAAAGTAGGTGTCTTTAAATACATTCCAATGATTTAGTTCATGGACTTTTGAGTTGAACCCGAGACGTTCAGCAGAATTCGTGAAGCCTCAGTAGCCTATAATTTGGGGCCTTGAAATAGGGTTCTTGAAATACCCCCCCCCCCCCCTTTTTTAGAGAACTTACAATCGGCATAAGTGCTTTCGAATTTTATTCATTTTGGTTCGTATTTACAGTTAGAGGTTTACAATGTTCTATTATCTGAGCAAGAAGTGTTTGCGTGAATATTTTCCATGGAGATCGTGAAGAACACCATGACCAGTTTGAAAACGGATGTTGACAACTTGTGTGGGTATAATATTTCCGGAGACAAGTGCGGATACCTAAGACCGAAATCCGAATGTAATACACCAGTAAATAGTTGATTCAACAATCAATACTAGTAACAGTATATGTCAGAAAAGGAAATGATGATATATTGGATTTCAATTTTCATGTTTGATATAATTTTACACTTTATTTTTGCCGTTTACCTAAATCATTTCTTTGGATCCGACTTATTTGATAATAATTAACTGAAATATCTGGAATAAATCTTTACCTTTTGTGTTGTTTAGCATGAGTTTAAGCATCCAACAATGTCATAAATGCAACTCTTCAGCATGAAATGCCAAATCCAACGTCAAATAATGGCCGCCATTACGTGTTGACAACGTCGTCTAGTGAACCGTATCACTGAGCGGCGAAATCCTTACTCAGGCCCTTCCGGTTGTCCTACTGTTCACTGAATGGTAAAGATTGCTTTAATTTATCAGTTGGTAGTAAAAGTGACTATTGCATTGTATATTGTATATAGCATTGTATATTGTATATAGCATTGATTTAAGTTGATTCAACTATTATTCTGGACAAAGAAAGATAAACTCCAATTTTCAAAGAAGATTTCATAAAGCATTGGTTTTAGGTGATTCAACAACCATTCTGAACAAAGAAAGATAACTCCAATTTACTGTCTTGAAACTACAAAAAGGCTTGTTTTTGGCCCCTTTTTGGCCCTTTATTTCTAGACTGTTTGCCCCTTAACCCTTATTATATATCCCAACCTTCTACTTATGGTATTAAACATTGTGGTACAATTTCAGAACAATTGAAATACTTATACACAACTTATTGTCCTGACACTAGATAAATGCTTGTTTTGGGCCCCTTTGGGCTCTTAATTCCTAAACCTTAGGGACCATAATCCCCAAAATCAATCCCAACTTCCTTTTGTGGTTATAAACATTGTGTTAAAATTTTATTGATTTCTATCTACTTAAACTAAAGTTATTATCCGGAAACCATCCACCATCTGTCTTTGGACGACACTGACGGCGACGACGATGATGATGACGACAACGTGATACCAATATATGACCGCAATTTTTTTTGTGTTTTTCATCATTCACAAATTTTGTCTGCTTTCACTCATGTCCTTTTTGTTAGGATTCAGGTATATTTTTTAACACTTTTTTTAACAGGCCTTTAATCCTTGACAAATTACTTTTCGGAATCTACTTACTTAATTTACTTTTAATGTGTTCTTGTCCTAAATATACCATGATATACAGGGTTACATTATGTATGTGCAACTTGTCTCATTAATAACCATTTTGATATCAAATATATATAAAAACTGTGTACCGGTATATAAACTTGAAAACTTAACATGATTTCCGCAATAAAACATCACACATCTGACATACCACAACTTTTGATGATTCTGAAATAGAGGAATTTCTCATACAGACTGTCAACAGATTATTGAATGCTTAAAGGTGGTCTCCCTTCCCTTTCTCTTCACCAGCTTTATCTGTAATAGGAACCTCCTCAAACTTCATTTCCACCACATTTTTATCCATATTGTCTGGATAAGTGTCATCTAACATGGTAACATTGGTTTCATGTTGGTGTAATGTTTTCTTCTGCATCCTTTTCCTAATCATATGAATTATGATAGCAATGACCATAGGAATAGGTGTGAAAATGGCACTTGTAATGGGTGGTGTGATACTAATGTCAGAATCAGGGGGAGGTAATGACACTTTTAGCAAAACGATAGCAATACCAGTGTTTTGTATTCCAGTTTCTATGGCAATGGTGAGTATGTTTTTCTTGGATTGTCTTGCAATGAAAGCTACCAAAGCACCAAAAGCAAAGCCTAAATAAGGCGCTAGAGCTCCTGATAACAGCACAACAGGAGTCATCACTCTAAATATATACAAGTTGGCATACACTCCAACAGTAAAGACAAAGACGAGAAACAAAGCTGTGATGTATGGAACACATTTCACTATGTTCTTTGCCCAGTTTGGTTTCTTTTTCTGGATTAGGATTCCAATTCCAACTGGAACAAGTAGGCCAAGTAAAGAGAAGATAATGTTTTGATAAGGTATTTTTATGGAACCTGCTCCCTTGTAGATATAATTTATTCCTAGGGAATATAACCACATAGGAATGAAACCTGAAATAAGAAAATAAAGGCAGTCAGCAACAACAACCTATTTTCCAGTGGGCGTATTAACCTTTTTACAAATGAAAGACCTTTTATTATAAGTAATATTCTTATTTTCCACTTTGTTCTGTTGATAATATACATTTTCTGAAATTAAGACATAATCTTCTTTTTTCCTTTGTATAAACTTTATTACATAATGATTTTTTTATTGTAATAAAATGAGAGATATCAATGATATCAATTTTGCAATATACTTGTATTTAACTTACATAACTTAATTCTGCATTTGCATGTTTTTGAGCAAAATATATTCACAAATTTGGAAGGGGGTCTAGAGTTCTGTATCCAGAATTTCTATAAAATTTTAGAGCAATTATTCTCTTTTGAATTTCTGTATATCTTAGCAAACAATTTTTTTTTTTATTTTTTTTTTTTTTTTGTCCATTTTTCTAAATTCTCTTTAATTTGATTACACAGACCTTCATCAATTGAGATATGCTAAAAAACAAATAGGTTAATATGCAACAGGGAAACCTTTCAGTTCAGTGGTTATCATTAGTTTTCTTTTTATAAATAAAGATGATGATATAAGGTAAAGATCAATAAAAAAAAAAAACCTAACATTAAGTTTTACCAAATTGAGCATGCAGTTGTCACCAGTTGACTCCAATTACAGTGGCTTAGGTTGTACATTTTTTGTATGTAGGCAATATTGCTTGTATGTTTTAGCGTCACATTGCCTTGATATACACTGTATGATAACCCATAAGAAATTGACCATGCTCCTTTATATTATGAGAAAAGGCTTCCAATTTTTGTATCAGTTGTTAACAATTAAACAGAGATAAAAATTAACCCTGTAACTGTCACACTTTCTTTTTGATATATGAACAAAATATTAAACAAGTTATTCATTGCTTGATAAAATCACGAGTTCTTTTACATACTTATGATACAATGTTTCTGTAGATTTTACAAACCCAACTTGTGAGGTAATTTATTTTGTTCTGTTAGATTTTGCATAACATTTTTCAGAGTTTGCCTGTTGAAAAATAAATTATATGTATGTACAACTGTATGAAATACATTTATTTACCCAAACTGGCAACTGTGCTGACAAAAGTCATTGTTACACTAAGTGACACATCACCGTCCAATAAATGTGTGTATATATTACTGGCAGCTCCCCCTGGTGAACAACCCATGGCAAACAAACCAAATGCTAAAGGAGCATCTAGTTTAAAAGCTAGACCAAGACTGAATGCTATCTGAAATAAAACAAAAAGTACAATTTAAAGTGATTTAAACATGTTCCACTCAAATGCATGAAAGTACATATAAACATTTTTACACAGAAACATAATATTTATTTTTACAAGTAATGATGGAATACATTTGTATTTGTATAAGAAAATCATCATGACATCTAGGGGCGGATCCAGCAATTTTAAAAGGGGGTTCCCAACCCAGGACAAAAAAAGGGGGGTGGGGGGTTCCAACTATACATGTATGTCCCAAAAACAAATGCATTGATTGGCCCCAAAAAAGGGGGTTCCAACCCCTGGACCCCCCTCCCCCTAGATCCGTCAATGACATCTGAGTTTTTTTTTACTGCATGTACATGTAGACTATACTCATTTATAATTTCATTGAAGTTGGTAAGTAAAGGTTTTGATAAATCATGAGGAGAATACTGCAGCGCTTCAACTTAAACAAGAACACCTTTTCTTCTACATTGTAACATGAGATCAGAATTTGTTACAGAATTTTCTATTTTAAATAAAATAATAATTTAAAAAAAATCTTAATGCAATTTGATGTTTTTTTTCATTTTTTTTTACAAAGTGTTTGATCCAAGAAAACACTCGCCTAAAAAATTAAAGAATGGTCACTGGTACAAATGTAGCTTTTTTGACACATAGACATACATTGTACATGTATATCATGTTTATATGTAACACACATTATATGTCATCTTTGTGACAACTATTTTTGTTTTCTGTGAACTTGGTTAATATGTCCATTGACTGTCATCACAAACAACTTGACAAAAAGACATATAGTTTTGTTTCTGATACAACTGTGTGAACACTTATCATGCTTATTTAGTTAAAGCAAAAGGTACATGCATTATATTGTATCTTGCTTTTACAGTTAGATTTGAATGAAATGTCTCAGCTAAATATTGGTTTTGGCTTCTACAAAGGTTATGACATCTTTATCATTTCAAATAATAAATGGTTAAAATACTGACCAAAGGCATGAGCACAAACTGTGAAGCTAATCCAGTCAGTGGTGCTATTGGCCTCTTCAAAGTAGACTTCACTACAGCCAAATCAGTCTTACATCCCATAGCAACATTTGCCAGACATACAAGTATAATAATAGATACAGTAAATGCAGTGTCAATTGGTCTACTGTCTCTTTTCACCACAAGTTTGTAGATTTCTGTGTAATCATACCAATCCACATTATCTCCCCTTATTGTCCCATTTAAAGATTTGTTGACTAAAAATTTGAGAGCAGTTTCGCCCAAAAAACTTCCATAAATGGTTACTGTGATATTACTTTGTTTATTTTCTGGAATGATAAATATTTCGTCGGTCACCGTTGCTACCTCTGTATTTGTAGAGACGATCTTAACACCAACAGAACCCTGCTCATGAGATTCTAGGAGCAAGCTCACATTAAAGATAAATATCTTCACTTCGTCGTCAAAAATTGCATCAGTGTGAACATGCGGTTTTATTTCAATTGTTCCTGCACTGACAGTATGTGGCATTGATAACAAAATGCATAAAACAACAAAATTGTGCACCACCAAATATTTTTCCATGATGTTTGTCCCCTTTTCTTGACCTTTGATTATAGTATCCGGTCCTATTCCTGTGAAATTTCCGGTCCTCGAACTTTCTTATCATCTACTAAAAGTCGCATACTAGTACATGTATATCGGAATACCTGATTTATTAAATGACATGTAACCGATTTATACTTGTGTTGTAATATCGTCTGTATGTAATATGTGTATGGTTATGTAATCTGTTATGAGGCTCCATACAGTTTTTCCTCAGTCGAAATTGAGAGGAGACTCAAGTTTTAGGCCCTAGTTATCGATCGCATGATAAAAGTACAGTTGTCGTGCTCTGAGATCGTATTATACGTTGCTAACATCAGAGATATATAACCTGTATATTCATATTGAAGTATCCACAACCTGAGACTACTATATTACTATCATAGTTTTATAACACAGGCACTCGTCGCAGAAAAAAAATTCCCTATATAGACCTATATAATAAAGATATATATAGGAATTTTTTTTCTGAGACGAGTGCCTGTGTTTTATAATCCACAACTTATGCAATCAGGAACATATACTAACTTATAGATTATCGTTGATCATCTCAACGAGATTGATTTTCTCGCATAAGATCGGACGATAGTCTGTTTATCGCTATTTTACCTATGACAAAGACTCAGAGGCGGATTCAGGGGGGGGGGGGGGGGGGCAAGCGGGCCCGGGCCCCCCTTTTTAGGGAAAAAATGTGGTTGCTTAAATAGGGAATCACTAAAGCGTGACTGGAGCGGGCCCCCACTTATGAAAATTTCTGGATCCGCCACTGGAAGTTGTCAATTTCATGTCTATTTTATTAGCAAAGTTTCTAGCGATAATTTTCCATCTCAAGCGAGTAGGATAATAAGATAAGATAAGATAAGATTTTATTGATATAAAAATCCAAAATCTGGATTGTCATCAACACATACACAAAGAACAAACAAACAGTAATCATTACAATCAATTATATGTACATAAAATGGTAATATATATTTTCTTTCTTATCTATCTATTTGACTGAGGAGGTACAGTTTCACATCATAGTTATACAATTTATATACTAAATAACGTAGAATAGCTTAAGTTAGTGAACGTCTGAACTTGTACATCTCACTAATACCTTTTATGCAACATTTACTGACATCATAATCGTTACTTCGAAAAATGAGGTGAAATTTTTCTATGTCTGAAAGATTATTGAAAGATGGTAAAATATCTGAAATATTCTGAAAAAATTTAATTCTCAACTCATTGAGTTTGGTACATTTTATGGTGAAGTGTAATTCATCCTCAACTTCAAATTTACATAGAGGGCATAATCTGTTTTCTAAATCAATCTTTCTGTGTCTGCCCTTTTCAATCATAAGGATACTATTACTAATTCTAATTCTCACAAAGTTTGAAATATCAGCTCTGTCTATATCTAATTTTAAAAAGTCTTCCATCTCAAATTTCTTTTTCAAATCTTTGTAAGTTCTTAATTCATTTCCTCTTTTATCAATAATATTTTTTGAAATAGAATGGTCCCAAAATTTTATGAAATCATTTTTCAATTTTTTATATATAGAAACAGTCAAACGATTTTTACTAAATGAATTTTGATTTTCCCAGACATGGTCAAATCCAACTTTTTCAAATAACAATTTCATTTTAATTCTATACCAGTCTGACTTATTATTAAGGTTTGATGAATAAATTTTATTTATTAAGCTATCCGGATTTGAATTGACTATATGATGCCAGTAACCTACACAAAGTTTAGTAGCATCAACAGAGCATGGGATCATACCCAATTCTCCCAAAACTGCTAAATTTGAAGCAGTTTTGTTAACTCCTAAGACATATTTAGCAAATTTAATTTGTACTTTAACAGGTTGATATAAAAAATATCTAGACTCCATGGAAACATTATTTTTCAACAAAGTATCTAAACATAAAACTTCACTACAATAAAGAAGTATAGGTTTAACCATGAATCAAATAATTTAAGATTTGGTAATATATTTAATTTGTCTGAATGCAAAGTTTTATAAATGCAAAATGATGCTTTCCTTGCTTTTTTACATAAGTATTCATTTGCCTTGGTAAAGCTACCTGAAGGTTTAAATAATACTCCAAGATATTTGTATTCTGGTGTAATTTCTAATAAATAATCTTTGTACTTAAAATTGTGTTTTTTAATTACTCTCCCAGATTTATTGAAAATAATAACCTTTGATTTGTCTATATTTACTGATAAATTCCATGTATCACAATAATTTGATAACTTACTTAAACAATTTTGCAAACCATTTGCAGATTCTGATATCAAAACAATATCATCTGCATACATAAGACAAGATAAATTTACATTATTTATTACAGTAGGGTCACATGTGTTGTCAAATATATTAACCATGTCATTTACATATAAGGAAAAAAGAGTTGGACTTAAAATACAGCCTTGTTTTACTCCCACTTTTGATGAAAATGACGTTGTTTCGCCTTCTGTAAACTTAATTGAGTATTTAACTTCAACATACATATTTTTCAAAATATTGAAAAAAACAGCCTGATAAATTATAACAGGACAATTTATACAATAATGCTTGTCTATTAACTGTATCAAAAGCCATCTTAAAATCAATAAAACAGACATACAATGATTTAGATAGCTTGAAGGCCTTATCAATAAGACATTTTAAGGTTAAAATATGATCACTAGTTCTACAGTGTTTTTTAAATCCAATTTGTTCACTACAAACAAAATTATTTTCCTCAAGAAAATCATCCAACCTGTTTGACAATATTTTAGTAAAAAAATTTCCAAAACAACTAGATAATGCAACTCCTCTATAATTAGGGTAGGTTTCACATTTTAATATAGCATTGAAAAAACAGACAAACACCTTAGGATTAATATTACATGTAATTTTTAACATTTCATTCAATATACCATCAGGCCCACTTGCCTTTCCAAACTTCAGCTTCTTTGCTGCTTTCTGTACCTCCTCAGTTGTAACCTCAGAATTTAAAATTTCAATGTTTTGATTTTTGTAAGAAGATGTGTGAGTATCTTCATTTTCATAACTATTTATATGATCTATATTCATTAATTTATTAAATAATAATTTAATAATATGAAATATTATCACAAATAAGATAAAAGGAAAAATGCTCAAAATAGAAATAAATAATATATATTGATTCAATGTAGAATTGGATAAGATAATAAAAAAAAATATTTAAGGATTAATTTATCTTACTTTCTCTCCATGAACGCCTTTTTCTAGATGGGATTTGTCGCTTAGGGAGCTACCATTTGATTTTTATTGGGGTGGGGGTGGGGGGGGGGGGGGGGGGGGGGGGGGTGGGTGGATAGGATGAAATTTGAAAAAAATAGACAAGACAGGAGTTTTGAGTAAAAAAAAAAGGCAGGATGAGACACTTTGCAAAAAAAAAAGGCAGGATGACAATTTAGGTAAAAAAAGTCAGGATAAACTAATAAAAAAAGTCAGGACCGAATAGAGTGAAAAATAAAAAGGCAGGACAGAGATTACAACTAAAAAAAAAATGCAGGACAAAATTTTTCATCCTAGCACCCCATAAAAATCAAATGGTAGCTCACTTAGCAATTGCAAATTCTGTGATCTTCTATATATATTTAATATTTCTAGAAGCTACAGAACAAAATGATTTTTTTTTAAATCGGTATCAATTGAGGTAATTATTTACAAGGAGTTTACAACAATATAAAACTGTTACAGCCGATTTCATTGAGTGTGTAGCCATGCAAAAGTAATATCGTTGGTTAGGTTACTTGTTAGCTGAACCATGAAGTCATTATAAGGTTAGGTATACTACCCTTCTTTCGAAGAAGCATAGTCCGACAGACATATAGATTTGTTATCTGCTGGACTAGTCTAATCTTAAAGGAGGGTACCGTTTACCTGACATAACAATGACTTCAGCTAACACTTAAGCAAGCTAACAAAAGACAATTACATTTGGCTCCACACTCAATGAAATCGGCTGTAAAGTGGTGTGCGGCAACGTGTAGATCGCTACATGCGGGGTGTCGGCTACTATGTTTGACACGGGGTGAAGGTTTTGAAGCGGAGAAAAATGATCAAGTAAGTTAAAGTATCAATATTTCTTTTTTTTAGAATTGTTTGTACCAAATAAGGTATTGCACGGAAGGGACCATAACATGATCGATCTCCAACAAGCAGATCTATGCAAACGTTTTCAGTACCCTGTTTGCTCAAACTCCTCTCCCTAGTTTTTTGAGGCTTCATATGCAAGTTTCAGGATAAAAAAAAACCCGTATGATTTATATAAAAATGAATTCATATCATGGCATTTACCAGCTTCTTAGTAAAAATTCTTTTGTTTACTCAGTTTACATCAAAATATAATGTGTCGCTCGCTCAAAGATACAAGGCTTATAATTTGATTCGTCAGACGCGCGTTTCGTAGAACATAAGACTCACCACTGACGCTTAGATCAAAATAGTTAGAATGCCAAACAAGTATAAAGTTGAAGAGCAATTAGGACCAAAAATTCCAAAAAGTTGTGCCAAATACGGCTAAGGTAATATATGCCTGGGCTAAGAAAATCTAAAGTACGTATTTTGAATAATTCATTCTTTTGCAAAACGAGTAAATTTATAAAATCGTCCGTCGTCGTTAACTTTTACAAAAATCTTCTCCTCTGAAACAACGGGGCCAAATTAAACCAAACTTGGCCACAATCATCATTGGGGTATCTAGTTTAAAAAATGTGTCCGGTGACCCAGCCAACCAACCAAGATGACCGCCATGGCTAAAAATAGAACATAGGGGTAAAATGTAGATTTTCGCTTTAATATATCTCTGAAACCAAAGCATTTAAAGCAAATCTGACATGGGGTAAAAGTTTTTATCAGGTCAAGATCTATCTGCTCGGATATTTTCAGATGAATCGGAGAACCTGTTGTTGGGTTGGTGGCCCTACCTAAATTGGTAATTTTAAGGAAATTTTGCCATATTTGGTTATTATCTTGAATATTAGTATAGATAGAGGTAAACAGTGAACAGTAATAATGTTCAGTAAAGTAAGATCTACAAATAAGTCAACATGATCAAAAGGGCAATTGACCCTTTAAGGAGTTATTGCCCTTTATAGTCAATTTTCAACAATTTTTCGTAAATTTTTGTAATCTTTTACAAAATTCTTCTCCTCTGAAACTACTAGGTCAAATTTAACCAAACTTGTCCACAATCATCATTAGGGTGTGCAGTTTTAAAAATGTGTCCGTTGACACAGCCAGCCAACCAAGATGGCCGCCATGGCTAAAAATAGTACATAGGAGTAAAATATAGATTTTGGTTTATAACTCTGAAACCAAAGCATTAAGAGCAAATCTGACATGTCTTAAAATTGTTTATCAAGTCAAGATCTATCTGCCCTGAAATTTTCAGATGAATCGGACAACCCGTTGTTGGTAATTTTAATAAAATTTTGCCGTTTTTGGTTATTATCTTGAATATTATTATAGATAGAGATAAACTGTAAGCAGTGATAATGTTCAGCAAAGTAAGATCTTCAAACAAGTCAACATGACCAAAATGGCCAGTTGACCCCTTAAGGAGTAATTGCCCTGTATAGTAAATGTTTAACATTTTTTTGTAAATTTTAGTTATTACATGTATTTACATGGCTAAAAATAGTACATAGGGTAAAATGCAGTTTTTGGCTCATATCTCTGAAACCAAAGCATTTTGAGCAAATCTGCTGGGAATAAAATTCTTCATTAGATCAAGATCTATCTGCTCTGAAATTTTAAGACCAATTGGGCATTTTGTTGTTGGGTTGGTGCCCCTGAATTGGTAATTTTAAGAAATTTTTGCAGCTTTTGGTTATAATCTTGATTACTATTATAGATAGAGATAAACTGTAAACAGCAATAGTATAAAGGAAAGTAAGAGCTACAAATAAGTCAACATGACCAAAATTTCGCCGTTTCAGAATCTAATGCATTCTGGGTAATATTTTCAAAAGTGTACACCACAACGTCATGATTGGTTAAAAACGTCCTAAACAATGGAAATTCAACCAATGACGTGACGTTATTTTCATTTTGGGGTACAAACAATGAAATTACCCATAGTCCTTTAGATTTTGAAACGGCCAATTGACCCCTTAAGGAGTTATTGCCCTTTATAGTCAATTTTTAACAATTTTCATTTTTGTAAATTAAAAAAAAAAAATTCAAAATATTCATTGTCACCAACACCAAAATACAATTTTTTCATGAATTCCTGTGTCCTTTGCTTAATACAAATGTATGTACATAGACCAAGGTGAGTGACACAGGCACTAGTTTCTTTTTTTCAAAGTTAAACATTTTCTAAAATCCTCTAATTAGTTCTGATAATATTTTAACCCATGAAAGTATCAGTGGCGGATCCAGAAATTTACATAAGTGGGGGCCCACTGACTGACCTAAGAGGGGGCCCGCTCCAGTCACGCTTCAATGATTCCCTATATAAGCAACCAAATTTTTTCCCAAAAAGGGGGGCCCGGGCCCCTGGGCCCCCCCCTAAATCCGCCTCTGAGTATGTATAACCTGTGAGTACTCTTAGTACATTATTGACGGTTGATTACCATGGCAGTAAGGCAGTAGTTCTATCAGCATCAAAATCACTAATCCTGTTTTAAACCCCTGTTTAGTGATTTCTGATATCAAAAGACTAAAATTTGAAATATGTTACCAACAAGTCTGCTTCCATCTATTAATAATTTGGGGCTTCCCTGCTTAATCAAAAATGAAGTTTTGATTGGTCACAGCATAAGACGAATCTATGTTTACAGACAAGGTACATTATTAGCGAAATCAATTATTCTATGTGAAATTCTTCGATCCGTGAACATTGAATCTTACTTTTTTTTCTCTTTTGACTAGTTTTTTTCCTAAGAAGCTGTTAAATACAAGGAATACCAAGGACAGATCCAATGAGATGAACATATTAAAGCATAACTATAACGCTTATGGAAATGATCTTTGTAGAATCAGTTTAATGGTACATTGTATAGGCTTTTAAAATAAATAAAACAAGATTGAGTTCATAGTCTTCTTCTTTTAGTTTCCGCACTCCATCATGATGACTATGTGCCGTGCATGCGTGGGTAAAATTTACAATTTTATATTTACATTAAAAAAATAATTTAATAAAGAAATAATAACTTGTTTTTGATTTTCACTGTACATTCAATTTTGAATACTGTAAAACAATCTGCTGATAGATTAATTGTAATCTGAATGAACCTAGACTGTTTATTAATTACATTTATCTATACTATAGCACCAAGTTTGATTGATGTTAGCAAAAATAACACATTGACCATTAAATGAACCATAAAACTTAGGACAAGTTCAGCTGAAACCTGCCAGACACAAAAGTATCTTAAGAATCTGAAATATAATCAACCAAGAAAACTGAATATTGACCAATGACCCATGATAATGAGGTCAATGTCAGAAGAACCCTGCCAAACCAATATAAACTCCTTATAATCATTCCATTCACCATAATAGTTCTATTGCTTTAAGTATCTGAGAAATGGATTTCTATAAATCAGGAAAACGTTAACCAAAGAACCATGAAAAGGAGATATAGGTCAGAAGAACCCTGCCAGACAGACATGTACACCCAACAATCATTCAGTTCACCAGATATATTTGACATAATTTGCTAACATTATATGAAAAGCGAACATAAGTTAACCACAAAACTAGACATTGACATGTCAGATGAAACCTGCTTAACCTACATGTACAACTTACAATTATTCCATATACACCAAATATAGATGACCTATTGCTTATTATAATAATATCTGAGAAAAAGACCCTAAAAAACGTAAAAACTAAACAATGTTCAACTAATAATGAAAATCACAGTTAAAAGGCTTCTTATACAATTAACAGTTTCAGCCATGAGACAATTCATCCATCTTGCCCTGATGATCATATTTGGTATCAAGTTTCTTTCTATCTCTTCAGTTTACAAGATAATACTCTCCATAGGTAAAATTGGACAAAAGTTGTCATTAAAGGCAATTACTCCAATAAGGGGTTAATTTCTGCTGATTATAGTTTCAACTTACCTATAACAGTTATCAACAGGATTGTAGAAAAAAAGTAAAATTTGATAAAAAAAAAAAACCCATCACTGTTGAGGACCCTTTCCTCTTTTGAGAAGTAAAGCAATACCCTATGTAAGATCATACAAGACAAAGGGCCAGTAATTGGTATCAATCATAGACATATGTTAGTGTATCTTGTAAACATGCACTTGTCTCAGAGAAAAAAATCTATATACCTTAATATATTAATGTATAGGATTTTTTTTCTGAGACAAGTGCATTTGATTTTGTATTGTCTGATGATTATATAAGTTTCCATGGCCCTTCTGTTAACTATTGCCGGTAGAAGCTATTAATATACAATTCTTATAAATGTTAATTTGAAACTAGAATTTCAATAATATAAAGATGGTTAAAAGTAACATTGACTAATGAACCATGGAATTGAGGTCAAGGTCAGATTATACCTGCAAGACAGAAATGTACACCATACAATCGTTCCAAATATAGGTGACCTAATGCTTATAGTACTTACAGACCATGAAATGGAGGTTAAGGCCCAATAAAAGATGGAAAACTCGTAACATAAGGTATCTGCATACAAGGTATGAAGCATCCAGGTAAAGATTTATACAAATAGTTTACATTGTCGATGCCAGACAGTTATCCCTATGTCTAGCATACTTGAGACAAAAATAACAAAAAACATTGTTTTGTTCTAATATTTTCTCTGTAAAACATATAAAAATAGACATTACAAATACATATATATATATATATTGCATAAAAATATCAATGATCCTATAACAAGGCAAGATTATTGCTTTAAAAAATGTCATGAAACAAAGAATATAATAATTTCTTAACAAAACAAAAATTGTCAATTTTAACAGTTAAATGCTTTCAAAAACAGGTGATATGAAATAAATGAACAGATTTACATTTAGAAAAATGCATCCCATTGAGGATGATTTATTGATTGTAAGGTAGTTTACTTTTAAAACTGAGTGACTTTAAATGACCAATGGTGATTTGGATTTTCTTAATCGCAACAGAGGTAGCAAATCATGCACAATTTAATATCATATTTTTACAATCAATTTACAGGTTATAGTGACATTCTGATACTGACTGCTCAGCTAAGTTTGATAGTTTTATTCAAATGATTTTGGATGTACCTATTGTTTGACACTGACAATAAACTATTACTCACACATCTAATTTCAACCACTTTTTGTTTTTCAAATCCCACTTAATTTCCCTGCTACACACGATGAGAATGAGATGTTCAACTTTAACTTTATAACTAGATATTTGTTCACTTATGGGTCCACACTGTTTGATTCTTATTAAAATAGCAGTATTAATATAATACCTTTGATAATAAAAAGGAAGATTTATTGCACAAAATGTCCTCAGATTATGAAAGATGCATACAAATGTGTATATTAACTAATGATATTCTAAAAAGTACAAAATTAAAATTAAGTCTTAAAACAAAATCATGCTTTTAATAGTAAAAGCATAAATGAATAAGTAATAAATTGTCCTTTTCACTTTTTAAACATCTATCTAGGATAACAAAAAGATTGATGTAAAACTATTAATCAGTTGTGAAAAAACTACATCAATCTGATTTAAAACTGATCGTCTGGTTTTGTCAGATTAATACAAACCATAAAAAATTTAAAGCCTGAAATTTCATTGGCTGATGAAATAGTTACCAGAACAAATTCAATTCGCCTTTTCAGAATCTAAAGGACTATGGGTAATCTCATCGTTTGTACACCAAGATAAAAATAACATTACGTCATTGGTTGAATTTCTATTGTTTATCACAATTTAAACCAATCACAACGTTTTGGTTTACACTTTAAGAAATATTACCCAGAATGCATTAGATTCTGAAACAGTGAATTGAGATATTGTCAGGTTCTTGTAAGCAAAACATATATAGGATCTGTATTTAAGGGGGCTCCTGGGTATAAATCAATTTTTTTTTCTAATATAGGATTTCGCTATTTTTTTTTAATAAATGAACTTGATCATATACTTAAAAGAAAAATGAAATAAAAAAATGGGGTCACCGTTCATTTAAGCTCACAATCTGCCTCTGGAAGAAGCATACATTTTTGTAAACGTCCTTTTTTTCTGTTGAACTAATAGGAGAAATAGAGGTAATATCGAAATAAAAAAATAACCTAATTACAGAAATCGCTTAAATTTTACAATTATTTAGTTTATGTAGAGCTTATTTGATAACAATAATAAAAAATATAGGTCACCAATGAGTTAAAAAAGATATTTCAAATTTAATGCCAAAAAATGGCATTTTTGCACCAAAGGGAGATAATTTGGAGCTTTTTCAATAATAAACATTTTAAAAGTCATCTGGGGCCAAACCGAATAAATTTTTTGGGTTGATTTTTTTACCATATCATAAAGTAATAACTAATGGTGTAATAAATAAAATTTTTAATAAAAAAAATAAAGGTTTAATTTTTTGCTGAAATTTTTGTACCCACGAGCCACCTTAAATCAGATTGAACATACATGATACATATTGCAAAATTTTCTGAAGTGAATGTAAAAATATCTCATGAAAAAATGCTGTATACAGTAATATACAAAATGTATAATGTTAACACTTTTTTTACTTTTCAAAATTGAGAATGGTTAATTTATACCATAACTTGCAAATGTCTATTGCTTTGTGGAGAAACTATGTCCCAAAATACCCTTGGTTTAAATCCTTACAATCTTTGAGATTAGATTTGGTTGGCTGAAGGAGGAGCTCTGGGAGGCGGCATCTTTGGTTGACGGAATGATTTAGCATCTAGTTTGGCTGTACTCTCTGTCTTTTCCTCTAAACCTACTGGTTTCCATTCTTCTCCTTTAAAAGCTGCCTATAAAAAAATCCACACAATCATTCTTTTAAAATGTTCCTCTTTATTCTTGAGAATATTTTCTTTATTACAGAAGTTATTTCAGGATAAATATTTTTTTAAGATAACTAGTGTATGACCTTTACTATTTTTTTGTTTTTTTACATGAAAAAAATGTTATCATTTCATTTAACAATGCATTTACCATTAAAATCAATCAAAAATTTAAAAGAACAATGCATCTCTTTACTGCACCTTCAATAGTAAAAGGGGGAGGGGATTGTTTTTCCATTTCCATGTTCATGAAACAGACAATAAGTTAACAAAAATATCATATCATATAATAACTACATTAGTAAATTTTAATTTAATTGATTGTTGGTTGTTTAACGTCCAGTGGTGTTAACTTCATAGTCTGACATAAATACTTTTTAGTTGATCACCTACCACTAAATAAATCATTGCTGTGGTAAATAAAGAGATTCCTCCCATTATTGTAGCTAGTATAAAACACATTGGTATACATAGGCTGAAAAATATCAAACAAATTATTAAAGGGAGGTAACTGCAGTTAATGTGGATTCAAATTCATGGTCTGAAAATAAAATCATTAATTGGAAGTTACCTTTAATTGTTAGAAAAACAGGTGCATATATATAAACTGAAAAATATAATATAAGTAGATTAAAGAAGTTACTTATATTAATATTGTTGTTGCCTAAAATAAAACACAGTCTGAAAAAAATAATATCAATAATTCAAGAGACGTCACTTTTGTTATTGTGAATCATGTAAGGAAGAAAAGTCCCAAAAAAATATAAAATTAGGCCACCAAAAGAAGCTTACTTCTTTTATTGTGGATAACATAAAAATACTTTCTCAAAAATTTGAAATTAAATCCTATCAGTACAGAACAGATAACTTCACTATGGAGAGAATGTTAGCTGTTTAAGGGAGATAATTTCACTACATATGGAGAGAATGTTAGATGTTTAGGGGAAATAATTTCACTAAAATGGAGAGGATTTAAGATGTTTTAGGGAGATAATTTCACAATGGAGAGAAATTTTTAGATAATAACTTGTTAAGATGTTTAAGGGAGATAATTTCACTATGGAGAGGATTTTAATGTTTAAGGGAGATAATTTCACTATGGAGAGGATGTTTAAGGAAGATAAGAAAATTAAATAAGTATTTTCTCTCATTCATGGTCTGCAAAATATTCAGTAATTTGTTTAAAATTAATGTTTCTGTCCATTATTGCACTCTTTCTGGAATACTTAAGATAAACTATTACACTAAAGGGTAGTGGTTATCCATTGTTACAGAATAATTTTCTCCTCAAAGCTTCTAGTGGCTATTTCATACGGTAAATGGAAGCTGCTTCATGGGTGTCATTTTCTTGAAATGTGGCTTGATTAGTGATAACCATGAACCTCATTATAAATAATATTGAAATCTAACATTTACCATTCACTAAATATATATACAACTCGTCTAAACATCAACCCAACAATGTTAGATCTGTAAATTTGCTTTCGCAAATTTTTGGTTTTTCCCTCGCCGGGATTCGAACCCATGCTACTGTGATATCGTGACACCAAGTCTCCTGCACTGCAGCCGTCCCGCTAGACCACACAACCACCTGGGCTCTCAATAAAAGAGCTTTCGCTGGCCGTGTGTTACCTTTCCATATATGTCATGTACATATCATTATTTTGTACAGGTTATTACTTGTACAAAAACTTTGTACAAGTAATAACTTGTATGATGCCATCATACAATTATAATTACATTAGATGTATGTTTCATTGTGATACTTTATTCTGATTGGCTAACTGCACATCACATGTTATTCCGTAAGCAATTGCATTGCTCAATAAAACTTTTCATTCATGATAACACGTGGTCCCACAATATAGTGCACAGGTGAATTAAATTAAACAAAAATAAAATTCGTGTTTTCATGATCATTGCTATAAAAATGTAATTATAAGTATTGAATGCTTCTTTTGGTAACTTCATAGGGTTGTAAAAGCGTTGACAGTGCGCACATTTTTAGTATGAAGCGCTTCCGCGCTTCATAAAAAATGTACTTCGGTCAACGATTTTACACCCCAATGAAGTTACAAAAAGAAGCATTCAGTTCTTAAATAACATGTACAAATATAACTTTACAAGTAATTACTTGTGCAATTTTTGTGAAGAAAAAGATAATAACTTGTTCAACTCACTATCTTTGAGTTGTATTTGTAACTTCTTCTGTTTCAAATGTTTTATTCAAACACTCTTTTCTTTGGCTTTGTTAGTTTGGGATATTTTTGTAATTTGTCAAGGTTTGATATCATGTTTGTTTATTTTTTCTTAGTAGATATCACGCAGTGTATGTATTTTGAAATTTTTTATAGTATTTTTTTCTTTCTTTCAAGTGTTTGTTAGTATTGATTTTGAAATGTTAGAAGATTTCATACGAATGCAATAATAACATAAGCTAACATAACAACTTGGGCAAATTTAGCCAAACAGATATACATTTGCCTGTTTTACAGCCTTCCCGACAGCTGCAGTGAACATGGCCTTGGCCACCATTTGCAATTGCAATTGTACTGCTTTCCTGATGTTAACTTCAATTATTTAGTGAGAGAACATCATCTATATAGCGGAAAGTAAAGTTACAGGATACTGCTAACTTCTTTTCTTTCTTCTTAAGAAGTTCCCTTAAGAAGTCAGCCTCAGAAGAATAAAGTAACAAGTTACTATTGAAGGCAGGAAGATGGCCACAGTTTGTTCTCATCGAATGCTGATAGTTTGTTGAAAAACACATCCACCGAAAGTAACAAATTAGTTGTTAATCAAGAAATCAAACATCCTGATAATAATAAACTAGAGGCTCCAAGGAGCCTGGGTCTTTCACATGAAATTTTTATTTACAATTGATGCATAAAGTAATGCAACCGTTATACCTTTGCTCTAGTTTCAGAGATACAAGTCAAAAACTGAATTTTCCCCCTATGTTCTATTTTTAGCCATGTCTGCCATGTCGAAAACATTTTTAAAATCTAAATACCCTTATGCTTATTTGTGGCCAAGTTTGGTTAAATTTGTCTCAGTTATTTCAGGAGAAGACTTTTGTAAAAATTTACAAAAATTTACGAAAAATTGTTAAATTTGACTTTAAAGGGAAATAGCTCCTTATGGGGTCAATTGACCATTTTGGTCATGTTGACTTATTTGTAGATCTACCTTGTTGTACATTATTGCTGTTTACAAATTATCTCTATCTATAATAACATTCAAAATAATAACCAAAAGCAACAAAATTTCGTTTCAATTACTAATTCAGGAACAGCAACCTAAAACAGTTTGTCCAATTTGTCTGAAAATTTCAGGACAAATATGTCTAACCCGATAAACATGTTTATCAACGTCAAAATTGCTCAAAATGCTTAAGTTTCAGAGATATTAGTCAAAAACTGCATTTTATGACTATGTTCTATTTTTAGCTATGTCTGCCATGTTCGTTGGCAGGTGCTTTCATCGAACATATTTTTTTTAAAAAGATATCCTAATAATGATTGTGACCAAGTTTGGCTAAATTTGTCTCAGTAGTTTCAGAGGAGGAGATTTTTGTAAGATTACAACTTTTACTATAAAGGACAATAACTCCTTAAGGGGTCAATTGACCATTCTGGTCATGTTGATTTATTTGTAGATCTTACTTTGCTAACCTAGGAGAGTGGTGTAACAGTTCAACAGCCTTAGGCTAAGTAATAAATTATTTCTTTAAAGGGAAATGATTTCATGTTAACATCAAATATGTCATAGTAGAATAATGATTTGTACAAGAAATTGTGTTTTTCTAAGTACAATTGTACCAGTAATTACTTGTGCAATTGTATTTGTACAAGTAATAACCTGTATGATGGCTTCATACAAATAATTACTTGTAAAAAAAACCTGTACAAAATAACAACTTGTACATGACATATACATGCCAAATAAACAATGTACACAATAAATCTCCAAATTACAAGTGTTTTTTTTATTAACTGTGGTTCAAAAAATCTTTAACAAAATGTTAGTTGGTTTAAGAGATGATGTCCACCATTGTTTATTTCATATCTTATGCTTACATTAAATGCATGATGAATCTTACAAAGTAATTCCTGGAAACTGGCCCACAGCAACTCAAAAGTTTAGTAAAGTATTTTTGAAACCTAAAATATACAATGTAATCACTAAAACATTATCATTATAAAATACCTGAAAGTATATCTGATTATCAGATATAACATATTTATATCACTTCATTTGTATTCCGGAAAAGCTATGTAAATGAAAAACAATGTCAGTAAAAAACACACAAATATTTGTCTTTTCACCTGTAAATTTTGCACAAGGGGAAATAGTAAGACTTCATATTAAAAACTCTGTTTACTGACCAGAATCATTACATAGAATGAACTGTCCTGTTTTTTTTAACTGTTATATCATGATTTATGTTTATTTTAGAAGAATGCATTAATTGTTCACTACAGATTTACACTTTGAGGTTTGATTTTAGAGGGTAAAAAAAAACATTTGACTGAAATGTACATGTAGTATACTTCTGCAACAAAGAATAAATATCCTAAAGTGTTCGACTGTACTTTAATTGTCAAATATAATTTGTTTTTCATTTTCTTTCAATTAGATGTCAAACTTAATTGACAATTGCAAATGCATATCAACACTAATTAGTAAGAATTAACAAGATGGTTTCATAGTCCTGTTTATAGCATATACCAAAACATAAAAATATTATAACTATATACTGGTATAGTACTTACATTCTCTCTTGAGTTCTTCCTTTTAACCTTTTACCTCTTGGATATTCAAATATAAATACCAGTACACCAGCTACACTTAGCATCAGTTAAGAAAGTTCATAGACAGGTTCATTTTTATTTAATTTAAAGGCCTTTAAGCAATGTTTAGTTTAATACATTGAAGTAACAAAATAAAATTCTCTTAAAACTTGGGTGATTCTGTTTTAGTAAAGTGTGATTGAACCAAACAAACTCATTGTTTCATATTCATTATCATAAAAAATATTAATAAATCTATTCTAAAAACAATCGTATTGATCATTACAGAATCAAAACCAGGTTTTACTGGACTGGATGGTGTAATTGTACATTTGTATCTGAAGCTATTAATAAAAAAGATCAAAATGTTGTAAGACCTCTTATACTGATACTATTATATTACAAGTTTTTCAATTCTAAAAAGGTATTTAGGATAATCTGAAGGCATACATGTATGAATTACCACAATTTTATTAAGTAATTTACAGCAAAATCTAATGGACAACCACATTTTATGCAGGGCCAAAGTTTTATTATGTTATTGTTTTGTCTTTGTTTAGAGGTCTGACTTTTTTCAGGAGTATGGTGATCTAAGTTGATGTATATGTAGTATGATAAGAACAGGTATTGGTTACATTGTATGTGCATATACATACAGTCATGACAGGACTATTACTAATTTAAACATCTTTATTTATAGTGGATTGGGATACAAGTTATTGAAACTTATTATAATCCCTTTCCACTTTGTGGGTGCAAGTGCTGCCTTGTAGCGTCATAAGCCTGCTCTTTTTCGAAATCTACAAGGGTGTTTTATGTGCAAGAAATATGGCTTTAATATGGTTCAGCAATTTATCGTCCTCTTCTGATGGACTATCATCGTTTCTCAAGACCATACTAGGAAATGGTGTCAAGCGAGAGCTGAAAATTCAGTCCCTGAAATTTTATCCCAGAACGGGGATCGAACCAGGAACTTTTGTGTTAGTAGTCTGATGCACTAACAACTACACCAGAACTATTGTTAAAATTCTATGTGTGTGCAAAAATGTGTACAATTCACATTACAGACAAGGATACATGGCATAAATTCCAATTTCCCATCCTTTAAAAAATCCAGCCACTCCAAGTATTCCTCCTAATATTATGACTGAAAAAGATAAATAACAGAATAAATAAAAGGAATGATATTAAAACTTCTGAAACAAATCATCTGTTTTAATAAATTTCACAACTTAGAGACTATAAGGAGACCATCTCAAGAAATGATATAAAGACTGCTGAAACAAATATATTTGAGTCTAAAAGATTGTGTAACAATACCTATAAATAGATGGAAAACAAAACACTAAAAAGAGTTGAATATTATTGCATAAAGATGGAAAAACTGAACAGATGATATACATTCTTTCATGAATGTGACCTACCGAATTAGACTATTTACCGGATTTGTAATCACATAAGCAACACGACGGGTGCCACATGTGGAGCAGGATCTGCTTACCCTTCCGGAGCACCTGAGATCACCCCTAGTTTTTGGTGGGGTTCGTGTTGTTTATTCTTTAGTTTTCTATGTTGTGTCATGTGTACTATTGTTTTTCTGTTTGTCTTTTTCATTTTTACCCATGGCGTTGTCAGTTTGTTTTAGATTTATGAGTTTGACTGTCCCTTTGGTATCTTTCGTCCATCTTTTGTAAATTATACAATAATTGCAAATGTTTCGGCTCAACAAATGGCCTTCCTCAGTGTTAAAAGTTTTAACAATATTACTGATACATAATGTATGAGTTATAAAAATAGGTCAGTATAAATGTCTAAGAATATAACTTAAACACACTAATAATAAGTAATTAATACATTAAAAAATGTTCTCTTACATTTTACATAGAAATAAGAAATGGCATGACATGGGTTATGTTCTTCTCATATATGTTATGATGGTATGATACTAAACCCCTAACGGGAAGGATTGTGCCTGATGTTCATATGATGAAATCATAATCTTTCAGTCAGTTTAATTGAAGTCTGGAGCTGGCATGTCAGTTAACTGCTAGTAGTCTGTTGTTATTTATGTATTATTGTCATTTTGTTTATTTTCTTTGGTTACATCTTCTGACATCAGACTCGGACTTCTCTTGAACTGAATTTTAATGTGCGTATTGTTATGCGTTTACTTTTCTACATTGGTTAGAGGTATAGGGGGAGGTTTGAGATCTCACAAACATGTTTAACCCTGCCGCATTTTTGCGCCTGTCCCAAGTCAGGAGCCTCTGGCCTTTGTTAGTCTTGTATTATTTTAATTTTAGTTTCTTGTTTACAATTTGGAAATTAGTATGGCGTTCATTATCACTGGACTAGTATATATTTGTTTAGGGGCCAGCTGAAGGACGCCTCCGAGTGCGGGAATTTCTCGCTACATTGAAGACCTGTTGGTGACCCTCTGCTGTTGTTTTTTATTTGGTCGGGTTGTTGTCTCTTTGACACATTCCCCATTTCCATTCTCAATTTTAATATTTCGCGAAGAAGAAAGAGACTATAAATAACAACAGTTAACACATTATTAATGTTTATGAACAATTAAAAAAAGAACACAGACAAAAATTAGGTTGCATATTAAAAGAAATACAAGTTATACAGATGTTCTCAATAAAAAACAACCATTAATATACTTTATGGTGATTTTTATAATGACTGGTAGACTGCTATTTAAAAGTGCAGTCAAATGCTTCAGTGTTATAACGGACTGCAATTTAATAAAATTGAAATTAAGATTTTTATTAATATTTTGTATATAGGTATCCCTCAATGATGTATAGCATGGACAGATTGAGAAGAAATGGTAATCATCCTCAATTTCTTGTCTGTTACTGGATAAGCAAATGCATTTACTTCTTTCAATGTTGGTATAATGCCTTCTTTCAATTGCTAGGGAATGGGCACTTTTACTGAAAATTTACTGAAAACTGATCGGTCAGTTTTGAGTTTACATATACATGTATCAATATATGGGGGGCATTTTCTAATTCTTTTAGTATGACAAAAGAAATTTAATTTTTCACATTTATTGATAGAACAATTCATAATTTGATAAGCCTGGTCAAAGATTCTTTGTTGGATAGTATTTATGTGATATTTTAAATTAATAGTATCAAAAGTGAAATGACCAAAACCTAATTTATTTAACCAGTCTTTTACAATGTTAACCCATTTACTTGTTTTCTCTACATTATTATATATTTTATGGACTAAAGTGTTAGACGAGTTCACAATGTGGTTTAGAAATTTTATAGCTAAAAGCTGAATTTTAAAGTACAAAGGGGTTCTGTTTGTCTCAGCTTAACAGGCTACATTTGTTGTTTTGCACTGTACTCCTAAAATTTCTTTAAATAAATTTTATATGTAAATGTTCAAATGGATCTGAATCTTTGAACACTTGGCTTACACCCCAAACTTCACTTCCATAAACAGTTATTGGAACAACTAAAATATCAAATAATTTTTCAAGCATACTGCAGAAATTATCTAAAGAGACTCTTTTTTAATTTTAAACCAAGCCTTTCTTCCTTTTTCCATAAGAATTTTTTTTGAATGACTTAAACTTCCTGAACAATTTATATTTATTCCAAGTTAACAATAAGATTTAACAGTCTCAAGATGTTTGTTTTCTACTTTAAAAAAATTACAATGAGATTTTCCATTAGAATTAAATATTATAATTTTTGACTTTTGTTCATTTACATCAAGTTTCCATAGGGAACAAAATTTAGTTAACTCATTAAGTGCATTTTGTAGCCCTTCTTGGGTTTCAGACAATAGAATAATGTCATCTGCATATAACAATGGAGTTAGTTTAACATCTCCTATAATAATTGGTTGAGTGTTTGCATGATCAAGGTCATTCACAAGGCCATTTATATAAATATTAAACAAAGTGGGGATAAGTACATCCCCTTGTTTTACTCTGAAATTTGATATAAATTCATGGCTAATACCATTTTGAAATTTAATTCTGCATTTGTTTTCATTATACATTGATTGGATGACATTAAAAAACTTGCCTGGAAGTCTATTTTGGAGTAGGATGTAGAATAAACCCTCCCTCCAGACAGTATCAAAGGCTTTTCGCAGATCTATAAATGCTGCAAAAACGCTCTTTTTTTTAGCCTTTATACAATTGACTTTAATGAGAAGATATGATCTGCTGTTCTAGCTTTTTCTTTGAAGCCAATCTGATTTTCACTTATCAAATTATTGGTGTTAATAAACTTCATAAGTCTAGTGGGTATAATTTTATTGAATAATTTTCCCAAATTAGAATTCGAAGTCAATGAGATACCTCTATAATTAGAGGGGTCAGATTTGTTCCCCTTTTGATGAATTAAAGTAATCAGACTTTTGTTCCATAATTTTGGGTGCTGCCTTTCATAAATACTAGGTTGAAAAGTTTAGGTAGGGGTTCTAATAATACTGGCATACCGCATTTAATCATTTCATTAGAAATTAAGTCCTCAGCAGATGATTTACCATTTTTAAGTGTTTTAACTACATTTAAAATTTCAACTGGATGAATTTGTTTATTAAATTCATTGTCAAAATGGTTTTTGTCTTTTATTTCTGATAGAGAATTTAATTTGTTAAGTAAATTCCAAAATGTCTTTGGGTCTATTTTCATATTTAGTGAAATTTGGTCACAAATTTGATTTTTGTAACTTCTTTCTTCTTGTTTACACCTTATTCTTAATTTAGATTTGAATGCGTAAAATGATTTTCTATAGGATCCATTGTCTGGAAACTTATTTACAAGTAAACAATATTTTTTAACTGTAGTATGGAGGTCATGACAAGTGTCCGAGAACCATGTTTTTTATTTTTCTTAATAGGCCTATTCATGATTTTCTTTTGAACAAATTTAGTGGATAAAAGTGCATAAAATATCGTTAAATTTTTCAACAGCTGAATTAGAATCGATCTGTCTATCACTTACATGTACAAATGCATCTAGTCGTTGTTTTACAGGTGAGCTTTGAATGTTTGTAGTATAGCAATCAATTGCTTTGTTATTCCAAAAAAAAATTACCAGGGAGAGGATCTAATTTTGTCCCTGTATTTTTACATTTTTGTAAACCCCCTTTGAGACCCCCTTCATGATATTCGGCAAGGGTAATTAAGGTTCATCATAACCTTTTGGCTAATATGGCCGTATTTACAACACAAATTTTACTCTGAGTACAGACAAACACAAACCAATTCACCTGCAAAAGTTTTAAGGGATGGCAGGAACTAGATATATAAATTGTAACTGCATTTTATGTTTTAGAAAATTATAAACTTTACTAGATTTTGCTTTCAAGTTTTTTTCGTTCCTGCAGAAGGTGTCAAAATAAACTAAGTCGGGAAAGAGGTTTGAGAATCTCCCTCATATAATACATGTTGTGAGTAGTATTGATTTAAATGGACAATAGATGGACAATTGATATCTGCAGACAATAGGTGATTTAAACTGTGTAAATGAGTGGACCATATCAAATGAAACTCGGGTGTTTGTTTATTTTGCTATCTTCTGCAGACTGGGAAAAAAACTGGACATCAAAATCCAGGTAAGTTTTTAATTTTCTGAAATGTGTACTTCATATAACTTTTATATATCTAGTTCCTGCCATGCCTTGAAACTTTCCTAGGTGTACCAGTTTCTCTGTACTCATAGTAAATTTTGAATGGTTACACACAGCCATATTTTCAAATTCTTTATGATGAACCTAATTAACTGACCACTTTGGAAATGTCAACAGATCAGGATTGTCCAGTATTGACCACAGATGAGTATTGTTGGGAAAGTAAAAACTGAGGGCAGTAAATATATTAATGCCCAAAATTGCCCTCAATTTCAACCAGGATGTCATGTAAAGTAAAAATCATTCAAAAAGAAAGAATTATCCTGAATTACTGTGTGTTTATATAAAATTAAATTATTCTTACTAGAAGAACTGACGATGGCTTGTTCATTTGCCCACATCGCCCATTCTATCTGCCCCATTTTCACTCCAGAAGTCATATTGCCTACTTTGACTTCCTACTTTCTACTTTCAATATCCAATCCCGGAAGTAAATTAATACTTCCAGAGCGAAGTTTATACCAGCGTTGCTGATTGGACAGCAATATAACTACGACCAATGAAAGTCGGCGTCTTAAAACGAGACTTAAAGTAAACAAAGCAAGGGAGGTAATTACCGGCACTGTTAATTTGCACTAAAAGTTTTTTCAAGTAGTGAAGTACTTAAGTAGATTGACATGATCACTGTAATACTATGAACGAAAAAAAGAAAGATGGTCGTCAAAGGCCGCATTTTGTAGCAGAAAACAATGTAGAAATGCCAACAGACACGAAGAAAAATTTGGACCAAAGTTCAAAACAAATATTTTTGTAAGATACCAAGGATTTTTATAGTCGTACAAAAATAAAATATATGATATTTGTTTTAGAAGATAATCTAATTAAAAAGGCATTACAAACAAAATAAGAACAGTTTAAGTTCTTACAATAAATGATCATAAATATATAAATAAAATAGATTATCTATTCATATACATGTATCATACATTATTAGTTCAGATTAATTTATTTAATATGAGGCAGGCATTAACTGTAAATGGGGACGAAGTCTGTATGAATTGTTTTTTTGTAATTTAAATATTTGTTAAAAAAAAAAGAAACGGAAATTCCATAACGTTTCCGATTTTCACACATGATTTTGGTTCTGTTGTAAGGGATTTTAGTTGTGACGTTATTTAAGTTATGACGTCATATGCAATGTAAACAAAGAAACGCTGTCATCAGGTAACGTTTTTTTCATATCGAGGAATTATTAAAAATGAAATTGGTATTTCGTACCTTCCTATTTTATACAAGACTGATAAATATTTATTTTTTACTCAAAGTTTCATACAAACGAGACTAAAAAAAAAGGAAGTACATTGTAGATTTCTGCGCAGATGCAGGAATTCATAACATGACAATACAAAAATTGAAAAATTTAGAATTCATTACATAGTACAATAAAAATTTCGGGAAAATTTTCCCGATTTTTTTTTTTTTTTTTTATTGATTTTTCTACTGTTATTGGGGACTTCGTCCCCATATTATTCATTTTAACCTACATGTACATGTATATATGAACACCTGAAATATTTTATCATAATTCAGGTTGAACAATATAAGTAGCAATAAATCCAGAGTTCTGAATGGATATTTAATTATCGAAAGCATCTAGTTTTAGACATATAGAATTATATCTTATTACATTAAATTGTGTATACATTCAAATTTTATTTTTTAGTAGTTTTAGATATTTTAGATTTTTTGTTTCTGTTTTGAATTTTATTAAAAAAAATAAAGAGTGTTTTTAACATATATATTTATTCAAATTCAGTATAATTTTTATATTTTAATGAGCTTTTACATTTAATTTCTATTTTTTCTTACTAATACATTAAATACTTTGAAAATATAATTTGCCATTTTCTTCACTGAATCCACAAAATCCTGAAATAACCGATCATATGGCAGTTTATAAAATCAGTTGCGGGTACGTGTAGCCTTCAAAGGCCAATTTGGCTACACATCCCCGCATGCGGGTAGGCGCAGAACTGCCTTTATGTAAATCTAACAAAAGAAGTAAAAAAATATATTTTTTGGCAAAAAAAGTTGACCGGATGGATTTCACACTCATTGATGTACTCTTATTGAACTTACATTGTATCGACTGAAAGTGTTAATATCTTTTTTGTTTTACAATATTATATCATAAAACTAATAAATCTGCAAAATAAATTGATATATCATATGAAAATTTAAACTTAATAGTTAAGTAAAAAAAATGTTTTTCTTCAATAAAAGTTGACAATGGTTGACCAGATGGATTTCACATTCAACGATATAAGTACGTTTTGAATATATTGAACAGATATATGGAGTGTAAGGAATATATATATATGAGATTGATAAATATATGATACAAAAATATAAACTTTATAAAAAAAATATCCAAAATGAACTCGAGAAAAACCTGGGGTTGATCTCAGGTGCTTTGGAAGGGTAAATAGATCCTGCTCATGTTAGTACAAACCCGATAAAAAGAATTATTCTAAAGGTCACAATCATGAATAGGGGACATGTACGGTACATGTAGGATGAATGTATTAACAGCATGTGATTAATAGTGTGTCTGTATATTTTTAGGATGAACACAGATACAATATGTTTGGTACTGGCTGGGTTGTTTACCCACTTGGTGTTTTTTTACTCGATATTTGATATTTACTTCACATCACCTCTGGTTCATGGAATGACTCCACATGTATCCCCTCTGAAACCTGCTGCCAACCGTCTTGTACTGTTTTCTGTTGATGGTTTAAGAGCTGATAAGTTTTTTGGACTGGATGAAAATGGACAATCAAGAGCACCTTTCCTTAGGTAATGATTATGCATTGATATTAAATTACATTTGCTCTATACATTTTTTGCCTTTGGTTAAAGATTTGCAAATTATACAATGCAGACAAGTTAAAGACCAAATGAGATAAAAGTAATTAATGTTTGGTTCCAGTTTCATCTTTTAAATATATATACATGTATATCAGTTTAAATGATGGGCTTACATTTTACTTTTAACTTGAGTTTAACAAAATCATAGATATCTACATTGAAGAATCAATTTGAACAGAAATATGTATATAGAAGACTAAATATTGAAATACTTTATTTTTGTTACATGCTGGGTTTTGAATTTTTAACATGTTTAAAAAAATGATTATCAAAGATTTTGCAATGGATTTTTTCTAGCACTTTAGGGCTTACAGGATGTATCACTTACTGTTGGGCTTTATATTTCCAGGGATATAATACACACACATGGTGCCTGGGGTGTTTCTCACACAAGAGTACCTACAGAATCCAGACCTGGCCATGTAGCACTTATTGCTGGGTTTTATGAAGATGTAAGCGCTGTTGCCAAAGGTATGAAGAAAATTAACATCCTTATACTTATAGAAATGTTTATAAATAGGTCAATTTAATTGGATTGAATAAAAATGTAAATAAACATTTCAAAAGCAAAACATGGGTATGCTAAATGATAAATCCAATTACTAAATAGGTTAAAATTGTCTGGGCTAACATATAAAGAAAAGGGAAAAAAACAAGAATAACAAACTCTGAGGAAAATTCAAAAAGGAAAGTTCCTAATCAAATGACAAAATCAAAAGCTCAAACACATCAAATGAATGGATAACAACTGTCATCATGGTCATATTCCTGACTTGGTACAGGCATTTTCTTATATAGAAAATAGTAGACTAAACCTGGTGTTATAGCTACCTAAACCTCTCAATTTATGACAGTGGAATAAAATTCCAATATATTGACAACAATGTGTGAAAGAGTTTCTTTTGCCTAGTTTTATCTGTTGGACAAGTGAATGTGTTTTTAAAAAGTTTTTCATGTGAGTCTTATCCATTTGTTTCATTAAATGATATGTAAATGTTTTACCCTTTTATTCCCCACCTTCTCTATATCTAGTCATGATAGTAGGGGTATTATATATTTCTGGAATATCATCCTTCTTTTTGTCTGTGTCATTCCAGATTAAAGTTAAGGATAAATTTGTAAATTAGGAAACTAGGGATGTTAATTGTGGTCACATCAGCCTGAAACTTTTCATATTTGTTATGAAAGTTTAAAAACAACTTCTAAAGTAGATTTATAACCCAGATTTATTGATTACTCATTGCAGGTTGGAAAGAAAATCCAGTAGAATTTGATTCAGTTTTTAACCAAAGTAGAAACACTTGGTCTTGGGGTAGCCCTGATATCTTACCAATGTTTGCAAAAGGTAAGATGACTTCATATAGATAATATATAAAGATAGTGATGAATATTGAAAACAGTTGTTTGCCATTTTAGAATATGTGTGAAATCGAAGGTAAATTACTCAAAACATTTCAAAGATAAATATTGAAGAGAATTTGAGAAAAAAAAAAATGTTAACACCTAGAGTAAAGATATTTCCCATTCCGATCAAGCATCTCTAATTTGATTTTAACAAGAATGGTTTCAAGAAAGAAAAAGACATGTTTGGTTTTTATGATCATTTGGTGCTGTCTTGTTGAAATTTACCCTATACTATCACTTTGCGTCCGTTGTCCGTCGTCGTCGTCTGTTAACTTTTGCAAAAATCTTCTCCTCTGAAACTACTGGGCCAAATTTAATCAAACTTAGCCACAATCATCATTGGGGTATCTAGTTTTTAAAATGTGTGCATGACCCGGCCAACCAACCAAGATGGCTGCCATGGCTAAAAATAGAACATAGGGGTAAACTGTAGATTTTGGATTATATCTCTAAAACCAAAGCATTTAGAGAAAATCTGACATGGGGGTAAAATTGTTTATCAGGTCAAGATCTATCTGCCCTGAAATTTTCAGATGAATCGGACAACCGGTTGTTGGGTTTCTGCACCTGAATTGGTAAAATAAGGAAATTTTGCTGTTTTTGGTTATTTTCTTGAATATTATTACAGATAGAGATAAACTGTAAACAGCAATAATGTTCAACATAGTAAGATTTACAAATAAGTCAACATGACCGAAATGGTCAGTTGACCCCTTAGGAGTTATTGCCCTTTATAGTCAATTTTTAACAATTTTTCGTAAATTTTTGTTATCTTTTACAAAATCTTCTTCCCTGAAACTATAAAGACAAATTTAACCAAACTTGTCCAAAATCATCATTAGGGTATCTTGTTTAAAAAATATGTCTGATGACCCTGTCCACAAACAAAGATGGCTGACATGGCTAAAAATAGTACATAGGGTAAAATGCAGTTTTTGACTCATATTTCTGAAACCAAAGCATTTAAAGCAAATCTTACAGGTGAAATTGTTCATTAGGTCAAGATCTATCTGCCCTGAAATTTTCAGACCAATCAGACAACCCGTTGTTGGGTTGCTGCCCCTGAATTGGTAATTTTAAGAAAATTTGGCAGCTTTTGGTTATTATCTTGAATATTATTATAGATAGAGATAAACTGTAAACAGCAATAATGTAGAGCAAAGTAAGACCTACAAATAAGTCAACATGATCAAAATGGTAAATTGACCCCTTAAGGAGTTATTGCCCTTTATAGTCAATATTTAACAATTTTCATAAATTTTGTAAATTTTTGTAAATTTTTACAAAATATTTTCCACTGTAACTACTGGGACGAGTTCATTATAGATAAAGACAATTATAAGCAGCAAGAATGTTAAGGAAAATAAGATCTAAAAACACATCACCATCACCAAAACACAATTTAGTCATTAATCCATCTGTGTCCTTTGTTTAATATGCACAATGACCAAGGTGAGCGACACAGGCTCTTTAGAGCCTCTAGTTATACCCCACGCAACGAAGTTGCGGAGGGTATAATGTTTTTGACCCGTCCGTCCGTCCGTCAGTCCGTCCGTCCGTCCGTCAGTCTTGTTTCTTGTCATCGCAACTCCTCTGAGTCACAAACCACACATCAGAATTTCACGAAACCTTTTCAGATAATAAGGACATACTATGTAGTTGTGCATATCGACGGGAAATTGTGATTCAATTTTTTTTCTAGGAGTTACGCCCCTTTGAACTTATTTACTTTAATGTACTACTGCAACAGTTTGTCATCGCAACTCCTCTTAAACCACACAACAGAATTTCACGAAACCTTTTCAGATAATAAGGACATACTATGTAGTTGTGCATATCGACGGGAAATTGCGATTCAATTTTTTTTCTAGGAGTTACGCCCCTTTGAGCTTATTTACTTTAATGTACTACTGCAACAGTTTGTCATCGCAACTCCTCTCAAACCACACAACAGAATTTCACGAAACCTTTTCAGATACTGTAAACCAACTAATTTTCGCGAGCGATTTAATTTCGCGAGTAGATAAATAACGCGAATATTAATCGTCGCGAAAATTGATTTCCTTATCTAACTACATACATTGAATTAGAAAATCGCGAAAATAAATCGCCGCGAAGTGGTCTAGAAAGGGCTGAACACGAAATAAAGTATTCGCGAAAATAAGTTGGTTTACAGTAATAAGGACATCCTATGTAGTTGTGCATATCGACGGGAAATTGCGATTCAATTTTTTTTCTAGGAGTTACGCCCCTTTGAACTTATTTACTTCAATGTACTACTGCAACAGTTTCTCATTGCAACTCCTCTGAAACTACACAACAGATTTTCATGAAACCTTTTCAGATAATAAGGACATACTATGTAGTTGTGCATATCGACGGGAAATTACGATTCAATTTTATTTCTAGGAGTTACACCCCTTTGAACTTATTTGCTTCAATGTACTTCTGCAACAGTTTGTCATCTCAACTCCTCTGAAAACACACAACAGAATTTCATGGAATTTTGTAGATAATAAGGACATACTATGTAGATGTGTATATTGACAGGAAATTATTATTCAATATTTTTTCTTATACAATTTTTTTTTCTTATACTTATTTAAATTCTCCAATGACAATGTGGGGACGTAGGGTATGTGAGCGTGCTCACTAAGGTTCTTTAATTATTTAATTCTATAAACATGATAAAGTTTATATAAGAAATGCTTTAAGACTTGTATTAGGCATTTATTATTGAAGTAAAGTTTCAGAGTAAATATTTTTACATGTGCCGATGCCACTATTGTAACTTTTCTTGTCCTTGAAAATAGTCATATGCCAAGAAGTCAATATCAAATTCATCTCTCTTTGAAAAAAAGTCACATCTTTACCCTCCTTTATTGATTACTAAGCTATTTTTTCTCATATTAAACATATTTTGTATCATGTCATTGCATGTGTATATGCTTCTGACTCATTTAACTTTGTATGTGTATTTTCTTTAATTCACAGGAGCCAGTGGTGACCATGTATTTACAGAGATGTATACATCTGATGAGGAAGATTTTGCAGCATCACATGCTTCTGACCTTGACACTTGGGTCTTTGATAAGGTTAAGGTAAGAATAGTTTAACCTTGATATTTGATAAAGTCAAAGTTATATATGTCCATGCATTTATTTTTGCATATAAATTAAAATTCTTCAATAGATTCATTTATAATGTTGTATGAATTTCATGGTTGATTGTATAGTAAAACAAAACTTACAAGGACAAGGTACGATAAGCATCAGAGAACGGCCCCCTAATTTCGTTCAAATCAAAAGTGACTTGCCATTAATTATAATACATTATTTTTAAAGTTTAAAACCTATATTTTTGTAAACTCCAATAGATTTTTCAACTTCCGCTGATATTATTCATGCTCTGTTGCTGTAAAGACCTCAGGATTCGCGAAAAGGGCAGAAAAATGGCAGTTTCCAAACCTTTTTCTGCATTTTAAACTATGAGCGTACCTACGACCCACGATCATATTTATACCAGACATTCCTTGAACATAAATGTTGATGCAGTTTAAATATTTTAGTGGGTCGTAAGTACGCTCATAGTTAAAAATTCAAAAAAGTGACAAAAATCGTCGTAGTTTTCATTGAATCATCGAAATTTTTAACCGAACTGCGGACCGGAGATGATTTCTGGTATTTACTGGATCCGACGATGGAAATGTATTCATACTACGCTATAATAATGGCTAGTTTCTTTAGGACGAAAAATAAACATATTTGAGACAGGAAAACAGGATATTCCTGTATTCATTATTCTTGAATTTAAAGTGACATTTTAGCAGACCGTCGAAATTTGACCCAAAATTAGACGGAACTGTGACAAACTTCAGAGAAACTCTGGGAACGTAATTGTGAATGAATATAATAACTGGTTCATACTCAAACAGTGCATATACCTATTTTGTTTCATAATTGACGAAATAGTCGCCCTGGAATGTTTTAATCTCCGTTGACACTTTTGTGAAAAGTGTTTTCTTTCACGTCCGCATTTCTTCCAAGTATGGCATGCCTAGTTAACATTTTAGACAATCATTTAATATAAATACAGATTGCGAAAATAAACGACAGAACTGTAACAATAATCAAGTGTAACAATAATCAAGATTAAACAAAACTATCCAACACTTTTATTATCTAAATTATGTATCTTTAGTTATTTTTTGGTCATGGTGTTGAATTTATTGAACTTATTATTTGTAATTGTCACCCGCTTTCCGTTGTTCTATCTTGGCGACAACACGTGCTACTTCGTATTTCTTGTTTGCAAATCATTCTCTACATATCTTTCCGTTAAAATTTGCATGCATAAAGTATTTGTCACTGGACGGTCAGAAAACAACATTCAATTAATCATATATCTTCTAAAATAGCAGCACTACATGTATAATGAATTTAAACATATTCAAAAGAGTAAAAGCTTCTTTTATTTTTTAATCAGATATTACACGTCAAAGAAAATAAAATAAGTATTGAATATGAAAGGAATAAAGCGCATCATAATTAAAGATATCTAGCTTGTAAGACGTGTGTTTCGCATACAAAAGACTCACCAGTGACGGTCGAATAAAAAAATGTCAAAAGACTATAAAAGGCCCAAAATTCCGATTTTTTTTTTTGCGAAATACAGCTAATAGAGGATATTTATTCCTGAATATATTATCCGTAGTTTTTTTCAAACAATATAAAGTTTTGTTAACAGTTAATTCATGAAATTGACTATTTCAATAATAATTCATGTTTATATGACCGGACGAAAAGCATGCTAATTATTTGGACTATCATCTTTCTGACTTTAATTACTATATCTTTCAATTGTCATTTTTAGCTTAAATATTCCCACACAATTATCTTTGGTTTAAAATGTATGTTTCTACTTATCCGATAATGGACTTCGTATCTACGTGTCAAAGACAGTTTTAGCAGATTATCTGAACAATGGACAATAATTGCCTAATCCGTTGTTACATGTATTTCTAAATTATTCTGTTTTATATACTTCTTAAAAATAATTTATATTCAGTTTTGGATAGGTTCTTAAACTGTAAACACCGGACTCAATATTGTAACATCGTTTATATTCTTGTTGGATCGTTTATTAAATTGTTAAACTTTATACCGACTTGAATCTTCATTTTAATACCCAGCAAATAGTCTGGCTATATTTACACAAAGTGCTAACTTTTGGACATCGTGTTGCTGCATGGGTTGTTTGTTTCATTAATTTTTATTGTGCTATAGCTAAAAAGATTACAGTCCGCAGGAAGACATATTACCCTAACTTGACACTCCGATCCAACTAGTCTTTGTCCTTACCCATTAATGCCAATTGATTAACGGAAATCAGCAAATACCAATTTTTAAGTCTTAGGTTTGACCAGGCCGGTGTCAGAACACACGATATCAGGCGTTTTAATTCATTTATTACATTTATTTAATTGTACAATGAATTAATAAAAGGGTTCATACTGTATGAATCCGCGCTTAAACATACACATCCACGTGCACCCAAAAGAAATAACTTTTGCAACATATATAGAAATAAGAAGATGTGGTATGAGTGCCAATGATACTACTCTCCTTCCAGGACACAACATGTAAAAAGTAAACAATTATAGGTCAAAGTACGACCTTTAACACAGAGCTTTGGCTTAAACCGACCATCAAGCTATCAAGGACACACAATTGACTAATGTAGCAATTCAAACAGGAAAACCAACGGTTTAATCTTTATATAAAAAACTAGAAACGAGGAACACGTATGCACCACAACAACCACTGAACAGGTTCCTTACTAGTTGCAAACAAACGCAGCATGTGTAAACGTTTGAACAGGCGACAATCTTCACCATAACCCGATCTTATATACTCTTATTAGTAACTTGCATGTCCAATTATAACTGTAGTTCATTTTGATAAACAAATTACAAAAACACAAAAACAAAACGAAAAGATACAAAATGCAAATTAATCACATACATGCATTTTACATGATATTTCACAAATCATTTGACACTGACAGTAAAGTGAAACCATTTTTCGTCATTGCCAGTATCTACATCATAATTACAGATAACACAAATGTTCCATAGATTTAGGAAGATGTGGTGGGAGTGTCAATGATACAACTCTCCATCCAAATAACAATTTATAAAAGTAAACCATTATAGGTCAATGTACGGCCTTTAACACGGGCCTTGGCTCACACCGAACAACAAGCTATAAAGGACCCCAAAATTACTACTGTAAAACCATTCAAACCATAGTCCATTTCATCGTGAAAGAATCATCAGTTTCTTCTGTACTCAGTTTTCACTTGTCTTTGTCAATTTTCCCTGGCTTCCAAGATGAAATGAATGGATACATTATGTTAAACATAACTATTCTTCTTCTTTTTTGGAATTTTATTCTCATACACACATGTCCGGGTCTACACTTATTTAGTTTTTATACATTGACTTGTAATATTTGGCATACAGTGTATATGACTCAGATATCATAACAGTCTAATATCATTATGACATTTACCGTTGATCTCAAGGTCCAATTAATTGACCTTTAACTTTCCTGGTTAAATGATTGTCCAACCCTTAAACCATATATGTTCTTACAGGCTATGCCATTTTCGTTACTGCTCAATAGGATTAATTTCTTAGGTCAATTAATGCCTCGTTAATAACTCCAAAAATCAGTTATATCCCCCCCCCCCCCCCCCCCCCCCCCCCCCCCCCTCTTTTGCCTTGATAAGTCGTTTCTAAATCACCATAGGTTTTTTAACCATGCATAGGACACATTCACATTCCAACCCCTACATCATATTAATTCGTAATTGCCTGGATTAGACATTGTATTCCACACAATGTCTGTATGTGGTACAAGTCACGTCTCTTTCATTCCATTAACTGTTAAGTATCTTTAAAAGCTGTGCAAACTCATCTCAAATTATTAAATCCTATATATTCTTGTTTTCATGAAAAGACTTTCACATTGAAACAAAGGTGTTGTAGTGGTCTACAATTTGAAAAAAAATGTTTGCTGTTGCTAAGCAAGATGTGGGATTCTATACTCGATATAGAATTCGTCCAAAAAATAATGATCTAGATGTTTATATTATAGTGTAACACCGTATTAGGAAGTATATTCCTAAAAAATAAAACAATAAAACTAAGTTCATACCTCAAAAAATATAAATAACCTATTATTGCATGGTTGATATGCACTTGTTATGTAGCTTGGTTGTTGATCAGCTTGTAGTGACCTACAATTGAACTAAGTTTTCATTTCTAACTAAACATGTTCACAAATAGACAATCTGCATTGCATTCAATTTAATTTGTTCAATAAAACGACTAATTGATTTGTAGTTGGCTTTAATTCAAACATGTTTTGCTGTTGCTAAGCAACACTTGTGATGGTATGCTCAATACGGAATTTGTAAAGAATAAAAAAAGATGTATATGAAAAAATATTAAAATGAAACACCAAATGGAAAGAAAAATCTTCAAACAACTGCTTAAGTCATACTGAGGAGGGGCACGCGCCAATTTTTTAACCGTTGCTAGGCAACATTTCTGTTGCCAAGGTTGTTTTTAAGCATACAATAAACAATATCAAAGGGTATTTTCATTTGTGACTGCAAGTTCTTCTTGGACAAACAATATTATTTGCAAATATTTAAATTTGTACTGATAAAGCAATTAATATGTGATAATTTTCATTCTTAATAAAAACTGTTGCTAGGCAACCTTCCTATTACCGGAACACAATAAAATCATTATTTTTTCAAGTGTCTACACTATCAACCATCATTGATAAATATAAACTTATTTGAAGAGGGGGCCAAAAATAGCCCTTATCATACCTTGTCCTTTCCAAATAACTTGCAAAATTAAAACTACTTCTTAAAAACTGATAATGTTATCAGCAAATAAGTCTTCCACATCATAAGAATGTGAATGGGTTTCAAAACCTTGGATAAAAATATTCAGTCATACATTTTTTTGTACTTATTAAGATCAATTGTTTTTATCAAAATATTCTTGTTAAAATGATTATAACCTTTAAAAAATACAAGCTTAAAGAACTAAGAAACAGCAATCTAAGTTTTAGAAAAACTCTGTTAACATTGTGAATTATTGGGTAGAATACTGTTGATATAGGTATGTATTTTTTCTCTTCCAGGCTTTTTTTGAAGGAGCTAAATCAGACAGAGATTTGTATGAGAAATTACAGAAAGACAAAATTGTATTCTTCCTCCATCTGCTTGGTATAGACACTAATGGACACTCACACAAACCACATTCTGAGTAAGTCTGATGATCTAGAATATAAAGTTAATACTTGTCACTCATAGGTGTTTCTACATGCCTTTTTGGCTTGCCCTAGTGTTGGAAATAAGGTAGAAAATATAATCCATAGATCAGATAAATAGGGCAGCAATCTTTGGTTAAATTTTTAAGTTTAAACAGTATTATTTTATATGAAAATAATGGAAAAAAAATATTAACAATTATTTTTATGCCCCACCTACGATAGTAGAGGGGCATTATGTTTTCTGGTCTGTGCGTCCGTTCATCCATCTGTCTGTCTGTCCGTTTGTTCGTTCGTTCGTCCGTCTGTCCCGCTTCAGGTTAAAGTTTTTGGTCAAGGTAGTTTTTGATGAAGTTGAAGTCCAATCAACCTGAAACTTAGTACACATGTTCCTTATGATATGATCTTCTTAATTTTAAAGCAAAATTAAACTTTTGACCCCAATTTCACGGTCCACTGAACATAGAAAATGAACGTGCATGTTTCAGGTTAAAGTTTTTGGTCAAGGTAGTTTTTGATGAAGTTGAAGTCCAATCAACTGGAAACTTAGTACACATGTTCCCTATGATATTATCTTTCTAATTTTAATGCCTAATTATATTTTTTATCCAATTTCACGGTCCATTGAACATGGAAAATGATAGTGCGAGTGGGGCATTTGTGTACTTTGGACACATTCTTGTTTATGAATAAAAATAACATGCCATGGTATGGGTCAATGAGACAGCATGTAAAACTGGCCCTGTAAAACTAATATTTGTTATACATAGGAATGAAGCCAAGTTACATGTACCATCACATATATACATATATTTAAATTACTGTACACCAAATCATTTTGATTTTTTCATGTATTACTATTAAAGAATGAATATGTTGTAGGTAATATTCAATGTGTTGTCAAAAGGTTTCTTATTCCTATCCAGACCTTATTTATGCTATTTAGTACTTTGTAGTGGAATAATGTGTAGGAACAATTATCAAGTTCACATTTTCTTTTGGTGGACTTTTTTTTTTGCAATTACGTTAAGTTGACTAATAATGTTTTTCTTCTCTTTTGGCTGATTATACACAATAGGTAGAAGTAAATGTGATCAACAATGGTGGCTGGTTTTGTTATTTTGGTACTCAAAGAATAGAAAAATCTAACAAAATTAATCACAATCTATACTTGCATAAATAGATTTATATTTTATTTCAGGGTGTATTTAAAGAATATAGAGCTTGTTGATACAGGAATAAAAGAAATGGTGAAGTTGTTTGATGATTTTTATGACAGGGATGGTAAAACTACATATATAATGTCATCAGACCATGGCATGACAAATTGGGGTAAATACTAAAAGATATGAATAAAACAAAGAGTGATATAAAATAAAAAATTGATATAATGTTGTCAGACATTGTGTTTAATAAACCTTGCTAAATAATTATAATATGATCTATATACTGCCATGACTGTGTAAATAGAGGAAAATGAAATAACATTAGTTATTTCCTACTTGAGTCTTGTAAAGTTCTGCAACTCGAAAATCAAATACTTGTTTTCTGTGCTTATTTGTACTTCTATATATTATAATTCAATAAATAAGACTGACAGGTGCTATATGGTTATCAATAAAATAAATATGTATAAAGAAATTAATACTGTTCTGAAGTACAGCATATGCCATAGGATCTTAAGTTTGCATTAAAATAATAAGGGGTAGATAAGGACATTGAACATTGCTGTTAAAAATTTTAGAAATAAAAAAATCATGGACACACTATTTCATCAAAGAATTATTATTACCTGTAAAAACATACTATGCTTTCTTATCATTTGATCATGTGTTGTGTATATAAATGTTAGAAATGAAATGATGCATCTTCAATTCTTTACAGGATCACATGGAGCAGGGAATCCACATGAAACATTAACTCCTGTCATAGCTTGGGGAGCTGGTATCAGAGGACCTCAAGAATCCTCAAATCAAGATATCTACCCTGATTCATATTCTGAAGGCATGTCATCAATTAAGTTATTATTTTCATTTTTAATTGTTTTATATATCAATTTAAAATCTGCTGGTCAGTGTTGAATCAAGACATAATCAATAAAATTCAACAGGCAATGTGAAAATATAAGTACAAAAAACTGAAAATGGGTACATTGATAATTTTGTAAAGAAGATATTAGATTGATGACTGAGAAATAACAAGTCTGGTATGATAAAAAAGAACAGCAAGAAGAGATAAAACTAAAAAACATTAACAATAACAATCTTCAGATGGTTGTCTAATTTACAAAAACCAGAATAAAAGAAGACATCAATCTTTTCAATATATTACACATAATACTTTTCATAGAAAAATAAAATCGTATTTCAAGCCATTTTTTCATTTTAAGCATTTTTTAGGAAGACAACTAATTTATGTACATTTAAAGTCATTAATCAAACACCAATCATTTGGAAAAATAAAAGGAATTCACAATATTTACTTATATTACCCAGATTGTTCTACATTTTAAAACAGTGAATAAAATAGAATTATTGGAAAATTGTTCTAACAGTTTGTAAACAGTATCAAGTATTTACTTGCAGAATGGAAATTACAAGATATAAAGAGAACTGACCTAAACCAGGTAAAAATGTTTGAGGATCATTAACTACGTTTGAAATTCAAGTCTGTTAATGGTCATTACCAATACATGTATTGTTTTAGAGTGAAAGATAAAAATATTTAAATTTATTCAGTAGTTTTGTGTCAGAAAGAGTAAATGAACACATTTTTGAAATGATAAACCTTTAAATGGGTAAGCTTCCCTTTGTTTTGAATGAAATATAAATGTTCATACAGTAGCAATACAAACATTTATTACTAGAAAATACCTGCCTAGATATTGAGATATTGAAAAGAAGAAAAGGGCATACAGTATATTATTTCAAGGTTTCCAAAATTCATAAGATAATTATCTAAATATTTAATTTATTTTTTAACAGGCAGATATAGCCACTTTGATGTCATCACTTGTAGGAGTACCTTATCCTATGAACTCTGTTGTAAGTAGTAGTCAAGAATATTTATTAAAAGAGGTATTTTTAGTCCTTGACATTCATCAATGAAAAACATATCTATACTGTGGATTCATTTATTTTCGTGGATAGAGGAAAACTTGCATATTCGTGGATATTTAAATTCATGGTTTTGACAAAGTTCCCATGCATTCCTTTTAGAAAATATGCATTTCGTTGAACATTTAAATTTGTTGTTTCCATGTACCCATGAAATCGATGAAAATTGGCATCCTATGAATATTAATGAATCCACAGTAATTATAAATCTATCAAAAATATCTTCAAATTTTTCAGCACTAAAGTTTAAGAGTTTTATCTTGCATATTTTCTATAGATGAAAAAATGTCCTCTGTAAATTTTACCTTTTTAGTTCATCATGTTCACATTTTTGCACTTAAATGTTTTCATCTCAATATTAAATAAATATATGCCTCATTTGAAGTACCATTTTATTTTAGGGTACACTTGCATTAAGTTTCCTCAACAGTTCAGATTTTGAGAAAGCTGAAAGCATATTTGCAAATGCACAACAGATTTTGGAGCAATATCAGGTCAGATTTTATATTGTATTTGCTTATACATTTGTATATTGTTTATATGTTTACACTACTAAAGCACCTGATGTTACTGTCATTTCTGATAAAATGTTGATTACACTGCAGTGAGACAGCCACCTAATGTAAAAACTATGTTTGCTTGAGTAGAATTTCTACTTGTAAAAAATAGATATTTTGGTTTGGATAATTGTTTTGAAAAATGAAAAAAATATAACTTCTACAATAAATCTTTTCACTAATGGCTTTTAAAAGTAATCAATATGTCAAGTAGAATAATTTATAGTGCAAAGTTATATTTGAATTATAATAATTTTGATTACAGGTTAAAATGGACCAGAAGAAGTCAACAACTTTATCAGTTGCATTCAGGCCATTTAGGTAATTTTTTTAGCTTATAAAGACTATCTTCTCTCCAAGTGTAATATTTATCAGATACTGTGGATTTATTATTATTCGTCGGATATCAATTTTCGTGGGTTTCGTGGGTACATGTGAACCACGAATTAAAATGTTCAACGAATACCATATTTTCAATTGGCTTTGTATACAGATATTGGCTAAACCACGAAATCAAATATCCACGAATATGCAAGTTTTCAGCAATCCAAGAAAATTGATACCCACGAAAATAAATGAATCCACAGTAAGATAAAATTTATTTCACTAAATATGTACAGATTTTGCTGCATAAAGGCTTAACCAGGATTTAGTGTACTTTAAGGTTGAGAAACTTGGATTGCTTTGTGCAAAGCCTCACAAGAACATCTTTACCGTTTTCATTGACATTAAATATATAAATGACTAGTGTATCAAAATCCAATATTAATAATAGTTTTTACCTTTAGAAACTATTCACAAAGTATATGGAGACATTTATATATTTATTATTATGCTAGTGAGGTTATCTGGTAATGATTATTATTTCTTCCACCTTTTCAGTAAACTACTGCCAAGTATTCAGGTAAGTAAGTTGTAGTTATAAGTGATTTATTTCTATTCAGATTAGTGAGCTGTGGTTAAAAGTTACTTCTAAGCAGTTTGATAACTAAGCTATAATAATCAAATGTTGCCTGAAGTTAAGACCTTGACCAAATTCTTAATTTCAGTTTCTTTGATCCTAACTAATTTCTTTAAAGTACAAAATCAGGTATCCTTAAAAACAAATATCCTATTCCTTGAGAGGCAAAAGATACCAAGGGAAAATACAAACTCATGTCTAAAATGAAATGAAAATACAAACAATGAAACACAACACAACATAGAAAATCAAAGACTAAGCAACATGAACCAACCAATAACTGGGGGTGATGTCAGGTGCTCCTGAATGGTATGGCGATCCTGAGTGATATAGGTAGTTTGTTGCCATGTAGATAGAAGTTGCTAAGTTACTAGTATTTTCTTATATATTTCATTTAGTTTTTGAATTTTTGAAAGAAAGAAAAAAATCCTTGAATTCATTTGTTAAATGCTTTTATAATATCTTGAATGGAAAACATCTATAGAAATTTGAACATATAACAAATTGATTTGTTAAAACTATACAAAATGAAAATTTCAATTGGTCATTTACTTATATTCTTTATCATATAAAGTTTCATGTTAATAGTTCGAATATAATTCCAACATATTTCCTTCATTGCATCATAACACTGTTATTGTTTTACAGAAAGACAGAATAAGAAACATCAGAAACTTGATCAGCAATGGACAATATCAATTAGCTGTAAGTTTTACTGTAATATAGATTTTTACTGTGGCATCTAGTAAGATATGATATTTATTCTGTCCAAGTTTTAAATATTAACTGTTTTCGATTATTTTGAAATTTAAAAAGAAGTATAGCAGTTACCTTTAGATGAAGCATAGTCTTTTAAAGATCTCTGAGAAGATTTTTTCTGAAATATTGTCAAGCATGGCCACAATGCCATGCTGTTGTTTAACAAAAGCTGTGAGCATATGTGATATAACTTATAAAGCATTCCTTTTTAAAGAAAATATTATATATTTGCCATTGAAAGAACCATTGAAACACAGTTCTTTTATTGATTTATTTTTATATTAGATTACAGAATCTCAAACATTGATAGAGCTGGGTTTAGAAGGATTGAATTACTATCATGGATATGATCGATTCTTTTTGGGGTAAGTTTTATTTTTTAAAGTTTTTGATCTTATGATCTATATTTTTAAGTTCTGTGAAATTCTTCCTTTTGTTGATCATTTCTTTACAAATTTTGATAGTCAAGTTTAGTTTCATTTGATTTCTTCATCAACAGTGACATTTTCAAATAAATCTCTTCTTTTAATTTTTTTTAAGAATTTTAAAAAGTATTTATACCCAAAGTAAAGAAATTTAATGTTTAATTCTAAAAATGTTATTCCACTCCCCAAACTACATAAATTTACCCTAAAAATTATTGTCATAAAACAATCAATTATTAGAAAAAAGACTGTACTGTTTTTCACTCAATCTATATTTATTTACAGTTTAAGTATTGTTTTTGGATTTGTTGGATGGATGATCTACACATTGACTTTAGTAGTGAGGGATCATTCTGGATTGGTCAATGTAACATCAAAGCTTGAGAAGTTGTCACAACCTGTATGGTTACAAGATAAGCCAATAAAACTTTTGTTTGCTGTATTTGGACTAGCTGTTATTGTTCTTTTGAAAGGTATTTGATAACTGCTAGAACTGTTGTGAAGTGAATGAGCATAATTTCAAAGAATTCTAAATTTATTGTGATTGATTGATTCACTATTTCAAATTTTATAAAAATAAGACGAACTGGCATGATTGCCAATGAAACAATATCAACCAGACTTAAAATTAAGTGAATGTTAGCAATTATAGGCAACAGTACATCCTTCAACAATGAGAAAAATCCATACGGTATAGTCTAATTTAAAAGGACCTGAAATGAAAAATGTGAAACAATTCAAACAAGAAAAAAATAGCCTTTGGACTATAGGGGATAGTTTTCTCATTGGCAATCATAGCATATCTCCTTATTTTTTATAATTATTCAGAACAAAATTGACATCTAAAAGTACTCAAAGCTACTGAAAGCTATTTGGAAGCCAATTACAAGTAACTCTTTTAGCATTCTATAGTAAAGCCTTGAACAAATGGAAATATTGCTTGATTTTTATTTCTGTTCTCTAACATAAGTTTGCCTATACCAAATGTTATGAAATTTATATACGATGCTAATTACCACGAAATGCAAATCAAGGTTGATTTGTGTGGTGTCACTTTTATTGTTCTTGAGTTATAACATTAAATGCCAGAGGGGGCATCATCTGTGTATAAAGGACACATTCTCAATTTTTTTTTGTCAAACTTAAGGAACAATATTTTACGTGTTCTCGAATTACCAGATGTACATGTAAATAATAAAAACAAATGCCGATATTTTAGAGGTATTTACAGAATGGGGAGTTCTTAGTACTTTCATTGATAGAAATGTTCAAAGTCATTATTGGTATGTTTGATATTTTCAGTTCAGTCACTTCCATTTACATATTATATGTATTGTTTGATACCAGTAGTTCTATGGATGTTTGTTGCTCTTAGGTAAGTTGATTTAATGAAATGAGATAGGGAATTTTGAGTAATGGCAATGAGTCATCAAGCCAACTACACAGATTTTTAAATATGAAGATTAGGAGTCACAAAAAATATCTGCTTTAAATGGTATCCGTTTTATAGACTTAGCTCCAAACAAAATGCATATTTCAATTATTTTTTCCTGTTTTTAGTATCATACTATAGTTAGAAGAAACCTATCAAGACTAACCAAATTCTTAATAATGTTCACAATAATTGTAATCCATGGATAAAGAAATTTCATGTGGCATATTAAAATTACCTCAGTAATCTGTATTTGGAATAATGATTTTTTTTCAGGCTGACAGTTTTCCAGCAGTTATTTAAAAAATTAGATCTTGCAAAGAATATAAAGACAACATTCATAGCAGTGGTTCCACCTGTACTAGGGTTAGAAATACTGGTATGTTTACTTAACTTTTCTTTTAATTTTGGACTGACCTGATGATCAAATTGTAGTTAAGTGTGCACATGGCAAATCTTGGGTTTTATCCTCCCCAGCTGGTTAAAACCAATTTGTAATTTGCTGCTTCTCCACTGTACTTTGCCATTTCTAAGCTGCTACTGTCAATTTAATTTTGGAGAAAACAAAAAATTAGGAAATATATTAAATGTCCAGAGTCTATAGAATGTGTTTCGAAAATTAAGTAATTCTTTGAGGAAATATCAGAAAAACTAATGTTAACTAAAAATGATCATTCCTTTGGAAGAATTATAATGCAAATACATATCGTATTGCCGATGTAATAGTGTGATCTTCTCTAATAGAAATTCATCAAGAAACTAAAAAATGGGGAAAACAATTTATAGTTATAAGGGTTGAGTGTGAAATAAATTATCCTTTAAAAAATGATTTGTATTAACATATTTTCTACTAATTTTCATAAAGTGTTTTTTAAAGAGGACTCTTTTACCTTACCGGTAGTACAGATTAAAATTTTTTCTCCAAAATTTAATGCATACTTTAAAGAGAAGCTCTTGTTGGACTTAGTTTAGGCCAATTAAAATTAATTGATAGATTTTCATCCCCGCTCTGAAATCTTCCCGCCCCGATTTTTTTTATTTTTGAAAAAAATTACGATTTCCAGATTTTGTTCATTTCCGTTACCGTTAACCGTCGATATTTCATTTCGTGTAAAACTTCCTGTTTCGAATTTCGGTTTTCGTATTTCTTAGAGTATTCTAACTGAATGATTAAGTCGATATATTCTGCTGATCTATGATGACAACATCATTTACCGAAATTAAAGATTGATTACGAGAAGGGCGTGAAATATTCGAGTAACGAGTAATACGCTGTGTCCAAGAACGCAAATCGCCGTACACTGTCACAAATGACACAAATGTTTGTGAGTAAAACACCTTGGATTTATTTTATTTATACAATGACTTTGTGTCAAGAAATTTGGACTGACAAGGAAATCCAAAAGCGTCAGAATCGTGGAACACATTTGACTGGAATAAAGAAATTGACACAAGCATGAACTTTTTAGATTAATGACCGTATATTGAGTTCAGAAAATCGACAAACGTGCGCATTTTTAATTTATTAATTTACAGCAAGCTCTTAGAAATAAATTCAGCCATGCCTTTCGATTTTTGTAAAAAAACCAAAACAGAAAACATCCTCTGTCCCAATACCCACGATAGAGTCATTAAACAACTTTATGTTATACATTGTAATTATATTTGCATCTTGCATATTAAGGACCAACCCTATTATTTCAACACTGTTTGAGTTTTCATTTTATTCTGTACTTATTGTACTTGTGTTGCATACCAATGTATTTGCTTCATTTTATTAGGACAACAAAACATAGCTTAGAAAGCAAAATACATTTGATGTAGGTAATCCAACTGAAGAGAGCATTTCTTCACATTTCTGCTGTTTACTATAAAATAGGTTTCTAAAGCGTCAATTATATGTAGAATAGTGGTTGCCAATCAGAGATATATATTTATGAATTTGAAAAAGCGGCACCAGCATATGGAGTAAATGTGTTTCCATATTGGTACGTTACTCTAGAGCTAGCTCAAAGTACGCTGATCTTGTTCAACGAGGAATACTGCTTTCTCAAAAGTTGCTAAGACAGGGCTATGAATCATCAAATCAAGGTCATCACTCAATTTTATGGTTGCCATCATGAGCTGATTGGCCATTATGACAAAAGTCTGTCAGAAATCATATCTCAGTGGTATTCTTCCTCAGTCATAACAACCTTCCATCATTACCGAACTGAACAAAGAAATAACATGACGGGTGCCTTATACGGTGCAGGAAATGCTTACCCTTTCGGAGCACCCGATTTCATTCCTGGTTTTTAGTGGAGTTTGTGTTGTTTCCTACTTATTATTTGTAACTGTTGATGTAAATGTCTTTTGGTTTTATGAGTCTTTTGTTACTCCTTGGCTTTGATTGTTATTGTCTTATAAACAATACCTAATGGATGTATTTACATGATATAAGCTTATTATTACACTTGCATATATGATTGAATAACACGTGACAAGAAGGTTTCATATGAAATAAAATTTAAAAAATAAAATCCTCCCACCCGCCCAATTTTTTTCAAAAATTTGGATGAAAATCTACTTATTAATTTTAGTTGGCCTTACAACCAGGAGGTATTTTAAGACTTTTGCAAGTTTAACACTAGTAGTTAACATTAATTTTGTTTTTCTTTCATTGTTTATATATATTTTCAGGTGATGGGTTTCTTTAAAAGAGAATTGCTGTCTGTTGGTTTGGTTATGATTACAGTATGGCCTTTGATAACAGCCAAACAAGTATGGAAAGATAAGGTAGGATTATAAATGAATTAGTTTCAGCAGATTTTTAATGAAAATGATGCTTCTGGGAGCTGTAGGAGCTAAGGAAAAATGGCCAATTAATATTTGATTTGCATCAAAACATTCTGACCCCAAATTATTGTTATGATACTACATGTATAAAATGATAATCTAACTTCATGATAAAGAAAGCCTGTATGATAAAACTTTAAAATCAAGTATGCAGTTTGATTACTAGATCAGTGATCTATTCAAAATCTGAATTTAGGTTTCTTAGAAGTGAGTTGTGACTTTCAAACAAGAAATACAAGCATTAACTTTTGAGCCATCAGATTTTCACTAAAATAGAAAAAGAGTGAATCTTGTTGTAAGGGAGATAACTATTGAGGTTATAACCTTAACATCAAAGTTCAGGATCAATGCAGCAAGCAATTGGAGGTATTTTTTTTAGAGTTTTGGTTTTGGGATACAAATTTTGCCATTTATTTTACAGATTTCAATTGTTTTCCCTAAATATTTTGCAGGTAACAGCAGCTGGTTGGATTGTCTCATGCCTGTTGCTTTCTGTGTTTCCATTAGCTCCAGTTGTTGGGAGACAAATTAATTATATTTATGTGTAAGTTGTTTAGCTTAATTGTTAAACTAATTTATTGTGTAGGTATAAACTGTTCTAAATAATAGAAAAAAATCTGCCGGTTCCAAATATTTTAAAGGTGTTTTTTTTAATTTCAGGGACCAAATAATTTGAAATGTCATATTTGTGAATAATATTGAAATATTCTTCCTATCAACCATGATAACAACTGTTAATATTATTTGATATTTAAATTCTATCAAAAACCTTTATATCAAACAACTAGTATACAAAATCCACAGAGATCCTTTCAGCCATGCAGAATGTAATCACAAGAAACATGGCATTACATAGACATGATAAAAAGGGTACACAATTAAGATTTTACCCTTTGAACATGCCTATTTTAAACATTATATCAAACATAATTTAGCTGTAATTTGATTTTTTTAAATTTTAGATGTAAGATGAAAACCACCTGTCAAATATTTTTTATGCAACACAACTGCACAAATAAGTTTTACTACATATTGACTTAAATGACTTTGTTTCAACATATATTCCTGTAATTAATTTATGTACATTTATTTTTTTAATTTTCAGAATAACAAGTGGAGTATTTGTTGTTGTATCAGCCTCATATTTGATTTTCTGGTAAGTTGTGTTATTTTTTTTCATTATAAATTTTTTAATCCTGCAGATTTTATGGGATCCAAGTGAGAAATTTCTTTACACATTTATATGTATAAACAGTAAAATGATAAATATAACTTAAAGTATCATATACTTAGCATTGATATGATAGATTTTGCATATGTGTAATGAGCGGAAGTACACAAGCCATAATTTCCCATATCAGGGGCATCTCATGCACAAAACCCATAATAGTGCCTCTTGTGAAAGTAACTTCTGGTATTTCCGGTATCGGTTGTTTACTTTTCCATTGTGACGTCAGATATTTTTTATGACGACGTCAAAATTTACGGGAACTTTTTGGGGATAGTTTAGTACTTGCTAATAAATGCCATGACAATTATGAATCATTTTATAGTACAACAAACATGGAGTAATAATGATCATAAAACTCTTCCAAATTTTCAATGTTTCAAAACGCCTCTATAGGAAATAGTAACATACATAAATATGGAGGTAGTGATGTATTGTTGGGCAATTATAGTGTATTTGTTGGATTCATAATTTAACTTTTTTGTAAAATTTTTGACTGTTTTAGTTATTTTATTTTGTTAATTTGCCATACATAAAACAATTGTCGGAAGTATAATAAGGTGATTAATACATGGCCTTTTCCATATCAGCCCGGGTATCATCCCTCGGCCCATATCAGCACCTCGACTACATCTCGGGCTGATATGGGGGTCTCAAAATGATAACTGGGCCGATATGGAAGAGGCCATGTATTAATCTCTATATATATAACGTTGCTTTGTCAATCTTTGCCATACATGACTACAATATAACCACACATAGATATCAAGCAAGCAGTATAAACATACAATCCATAAAGGTGACAAAACAGAATTTGCATGTTTATGAATAAAGGCATGGGTACACGTCATAGAGATTTACAATATCATGATGTTGGTTAGGAATACTCCATTGTATTGTGTGAGCACGACATTGATTGAACTTCCAAACATTTGTTTAAATGCTAGATACAAGTAGGCAATTACTTTAATATTAATTTTATTTCGCATTACATATTTTATATGTTTAATATTAACTTTGGAAATGCTGGGACAATGTAATTCTTATTTTTATATAAGATTTCTTTAGACATATAACAAATCAATCAGTGTATATTTAAGGAATGACTGTAATATTTTTTTCTGTCCATGAAGAAATAACATAAAAAATTTGGTGCACACTGAATAATGCGAGTAGCGGGTTATTAAACAGTGTGCAACACATTTTTTATGTTATTTCGAATAGACAGAAAAAATATTACAGTCATTTCTTATAATTTAATTGTAAATTCCATTTTAAACCGTAGAAAACCATCACATGACTAAATTATGTCTATGGGCTGATAACAAAATAACGTCAGCCATTCAGAAGACGTGTTACATCCAAAATTAAATTATTTTAGGTTAAAGAGAAGTCATATAGCAAAGACAGCAAGAAAATCCAGACATCAGCATATTTTTCTAGTTAACATTGTTCAGGTAAATGGGAAGATTATATACCAGTAATTTGTATATTGAAATATATAAGCTGTAATTAAACTATCAAGAATTGAAAACTTATGAAAAGTTAAACCCTAAATAAATATTTATTGTTCACCCAAATAGAGTTTGTCAACAATACAAATAACTCATTGCATGAAAATTTGATTACTGTTTATAGTAAAAAAAGTCAATCAATAATATACAGCATGTATCTTACAGAAGGAAAAAAATACTCATATAAAGTGCAAACCATGTCTTTAAAAGTTAAATACAAACATTATAAGAGTATGATAGGAAAGCAATAAAAGGAATATATCGTTGACATATTTTCATATCAGTCAAGAAGCTTTGTTTACTTGTTATGCATGTCTTTAAAGTTTCATGTAAGATTGATAAAAGATACATCATGTATGTTCCTCTACAGATATTGGACTGAATTCAAATGGAATGCTTGTTTCAACTAAGTTTGGTCAGCTCTCATAAAAACCTAATATTTATTTCAGGTTGTAGTTATTGGTTTAGCCACATATAATGTATGGACAGTATCCAGAAGTATAGCCAGAAGTAAAGGTCTTCCATTTATAAACCAGTTAGTTAGCTATGTCATATTAGGTAAGATTTTCCTGTATTTTCTATTTTGTTTGTAAGAAAACTTTTATTGAAATAGTTATAATGATTTCCATGAAAAAAAAGAGTTAAAAATCTTTAAAAGTCTTGGGGGAGAATCTTTACAGAATAGATTAAATTGCTGTTATTTGTCTTCATAGGGATTGGGCATTTTCTGTGATAAATAGCCAAGACTATAATCAGTGTAAAAATTGACTACTTTTGATTTTAAAATAATTTTGCTTTTGGTATTCATCAGGTTTTTTCTACATGTACTGAAGTTCTATAAATTTATTACAGATTTTTCTTTGAAAGTTGCAAAAATTATATTTTATGATTTATTTTGTTGTGAGATTAAGAAAGAAGACATTTTTGTTATGTTTTTCAGTGTTTTCAATGATATCACCATTCCTTGGAGGGACATCAGTGACACACAGATTGTTTACCATAACCTTAGCATTATTTCCACCATATTTACTGCTGAGTATATCGTATCCTTTATAGTCATCATACTGTCAAACTTGGGAATTGATTTTTATATATAAATATTTTATATATCATAGTAATTATCGCACTGCAGGTAAATTATCATGCTGTGATTGGTTAAACGCTGTCATTTGGTCACTATGAATCTGTAGGGGGTTGGTAAATTTCATAGGGGTTCATGACGTTACATCTACTATTAAATGGTGAGGTCGTCTATTAATGTTGTTGTGTTTCATTGTATATTTTTCAACAAAACGCTGCAGAAAAAAGTCAAGCGTGCGATAAATTCGTTATACAGTTAACTACTGACCCCCTACAGATTATAGAGGGTGAATAAAATCCATAGGGGGTGAGGCCGCATGGATTCATAGAGGGTCAGTAGTAAACCATATAACTTATAGTAGTTGATTGTAACTGTTTAAACATAGGCAAATAGATTGTTTGTACTTTTGATTCATTTATTTTTTGTGGGTACCAGTACCTAATTTTGAGAGAAGGAATAGCAGGAGCTCACAATACTATAACTGGAAAAAGGAGTCAACAGTGTTGAGCTGGGTATAATTATTGAGAAATAGCTTGTGGTTCATCTTGTTTATTATAGAAAGTACATTGCATGTGAAATTAATTTTGGATCTTGTTTATTTAGTGTTAGGAACACAATTATGCACAATTACACTTCAATAAAATTTCCTTTAAATTTTTTTCTAAAACTTTTATTTATCATTGCTTGTAGTGATGTACAGAAAAAATCTTGTGCATGAAGTCTGAAAAATGTAATAGAAATTGTGTAATGCTTGAAAATATTTGTATTTTAGTTTTGTTGACACTTCTTTACAAACTATGAATTCTTACATGAAATTCAGATATGAAGATTTGTTTTTTGTAACTTTAACATCAGTTTTATATTTCTGGATGAAACTGGAGATAAATTTGAATGATAAAAAAGTCAGTGTAAGTATTATTTACTTTATAACACAAAGTGATATATGACCAATTGCGAAAAGTTTAATGTGCAATTTGATTTTTTTGATACATTTTAAAGTTGTTATTGCAATCCTTACTATGGCATTTTAAAGGTTTGAAATTGAACTATTGAGAGCTTAAAAATATCATATTTTTTAAGAAAATTGGTGAATCTAGTTTCTATAAAAGATTGTTCAAAAATAAGAGGTGACAATTAAACCAACATGACACTGAGGAAATATTATATATCCAACTGGTCAGAACTGGGTTTGAATACCAAAAGAAAAAGAGATATTTCAAAATTTTATAAAAACAAATTTAGAAAAAACATCCTGTATTATATGCTATTACTTAAAAACTGGCTTTTGCACGGATGATTCTCATGGTCAGTAGCTTAGATATAGCAGTAGATAAATAACATTATTGAAAGGATGTTGTAGAAGAAATTATGAAAATATTTCTATTTTAAAATTGTCTAAAGAAATTCAGCTTTCTGAAAATTCTACATTTAGTTATAAATAAGTATATTACTGCGCCAAGATTTAAACCTCTTAAACATATATGCATTTTATCTTTCAGTTCACTTGTGGTGCTAATTTATAATTATTTTATTTTTCAGTTAGAAGATTGTGATTTTGTTGCATCAAGTAAAAATCAGCTACACAGAAGTATAAACACTGAAGATATACGAAGAGCTTTCTATTATGTATCCTTTTTGGTTAAATTTGGAATGTTTTACCTCCAGTAGTTTGTAAAGGTTTTTTATATGAAATGTAATTAGTTTTTATGCCGCCACAGCTAGGCAAAGGGGCATTAAGGTGTACCCCTGTACTTCTGTATATACATACATCCATCCATACGCCCTTCTTTATGTTACTTTTTGTATGTCTAGAAATTTGTTTAATTTTTCTTTAACTTTAGTTACAGAATTCAAATATTATACACAATGTTAATTATCACCAAACACAGCTTGTGTTAGAATTTGGATGGTGTCAATTTCACCCTTCTTGATTTATCTCACTGTATGAATAGAAAAAATTGTGTAATTTGCCATTACCTCACTCTAACTTTACTTTGTCTCAACCAAATATTCAGAAAATTAAACAATGCTAGTTATCACCATACACATATCAAGCCTAAATTTTAGTGGCATCATCTTCACGATTTGAGTTATGTCCTTTTATAAATAGAAAAATTTATTAAAGGGTCATTTCCACACTAACTTTACTTTGATCACAGATAAAATTTGAAATAAGGTGTCGTCACTTTCTCAGTTTCTTGAGGTATGTCCCTTTATAAATGGACAAATTGCCATGGACACATTTTTTCCTTTTATTTTTAATGTTAGTATAACATAATTCATTTTATTTTCCTGAGCCTTTTTCAGATATTTTTTATACTAGTGGCATTTTTTGGAACAGGAAATATTGCAAGTATTAACAGGTAAATAATGTAGAATATTCAGAGATAATTTGATCTTATGTGTCGCAGCAAGCAGTCCTAATTTGCTTTGATGTTGATTATTTACACTGTTTGTGATTTGATATTCTTTTCTTAACTATGCTGTTTTTCCAATTGAAATTTGTTTAGAAGTTAAAGAATAAAAAGACAATGTGTTTAGAATTTATTTACTGATTTCAAAAAAGGAACTTAAAATAGATAGTGCATTTATTAAGTATTTGATAAAACAGGGATTATTAAAAATAATGATAATTAGACACACATACACACACTCAAATCATTTAAAATTTCAAAAACTAACAAAATATTTTTTAACATTTCCTAATTGGGGTGGTTGTGTTGTATTTTTATCCCTTTAATACCCTAAAACTCACTCACTTTGAATCATGAGCTGACCTAACATTCATTCAATTTATTCATAGTTTTGAACCAGCCTCTGTGTATTGTTTTGTTACAAAGTTTGATCCATTCATGATGGGATCTCTCATGATGTTAAAGGTAAGCCATTACTGATCTACTTTTATTTATTTATATATGTTACCTCCTTGAAATTTGAGTTGTAGAAATCATCAAATCAAATCAAAGTGTTATTTATTGTTGATACATTGCAAACAAAGTAACACATGCTCTATTTACCTTTTAAAAAAGTCAGTACAGATTATATAATTACTTAAGAGATTGAAGGTAGGCCAGAATTTTTTAAATCCAATAAAAGGGTAAAACAGTATGTTGTTCACTTTGATATGGTCTGCATAGTGCATAGAATGAAGATGACATTTTTGCAATTCCAAATAGAGACACAACTAAATGTGTGATATTTTTATTAGATACATGTGTTAAATTCCATTCCATCCAAAGGTTTGTTCTTAGTCTCTGATTTTATATTTCAGAATGTACTACCATTTGTTTTGGTTAGCTGTGTTTTCCATGCCATACATGTACTGACAGCCATTCCAACCAAGGCTTTGTTCCTGATAGTACTCATTATGTCGGATTTCATGGCATTAGTAAGTATTCAAAAGCTGTCATAGTTGTATTAAAAAATCAATAAACCTTATCACTTTTTATCTGCTATTTTGGACATCACAAAAGTTCCCTTAAAATTTTAATGACATAATACACAATATTTGACTCCACAATGGAAAAATTATTGTTGTATGACATCAATAGTTCAACCTGCACAGATTTCCAAATAGCAATATGGTGTATTTGTCAAGTGTCTATGTGGAAATCTGATTTATGGCCTTGCTACTAAGTGTCTGTGGCATATAATTTTACCTTTGAATGTAATTTTGAAATACATGACCTATTGATAGGATGCATTTAAAACTCACATTACAATTTTTTTCAATGAAAGAAGAATCTGTAGAAACATGATGAAACAGCTTTCCAAGGACACTGAAATTACACAAGATTCATTTATATTTTGAAAATAAAAAATAAAAACAAAGTATGTAAATTTTACCAAGAAAGCAGAGGAGGAAAAAGTTCCTGAATATACATTGGCATTTGGCAAAGCAACTTTACAATGATTATGATACTTTGAAAAATGTAGAAATGGTACTGTATTTATTTCTTCAAATTATCTTAAGTTTAATGAAAACTTCTTAGAATAATAAATAAATATATAGTGTGATTTTTATTTCAGAATTTTTTCTTTCTGGTTAGAGACTATGGTAGTTGGTTAGAGATTGGAACCAGTATTAGTCATTATGTGATAGTGATGTGTATGATTATATTTCTTATGGTACTGTTTGTATTATCGCATGCTTTAACAACTGTCTCCGTTCTCCCTAGGATAAAACACAATAGAGAGTGAGTTATTTGTCAGCATTGTTTTTATACGACCGCAAAATTTGAAAATTTTTTCGTCGTATATTGCTATCACGTTGGCGTCGTCTGCGTCGTCGTCGTCATCGTCCGAATACTTTTAGTTTTCGCACTCTAACTTTAGTAAAAGTGAATGGAAATCTATGAAATTTTAACACAAGGTTTATGACCACAAAAGGAAGGTTGGTATTGATTTTGGGAGTTTTGGTCCCAACATTTTAGGAATTAGGGGCCAAAAGGGCCCAAATAAGCATTTTCTTGGTTTTCGCACTATAACTTTAGTTTAAGTTAATAGAAATCTATGAAATTTTGACACAAGGTTTATGACCACAAAAGAACTGTTGGGATTGATTTTGGGAGTTTTGGTTTCAACAGTTTAGGAATTAGGGGCCAAAAAAGGGCCCAAATAAGCATTATTCTTGGTTTTCGCACAATAACTTTAGTTTAAGTAAATAGAAATCAATGAAATTTAAACACAATGTTAATGACTACAAAAGGAAGGTTGGTATTGATTTTGGGAGTTTAGGTCCCAACAGTTTAGGAATTAGGGGCCAAAAAGAGACCCAAATAAGCATTTTTCTTGGTTTTCGCACCATAACGTTAGTATAAGTAAATAGAAATCTATGAAATTTAAACACAAGGTTTATGACCATAAAAGGAAGGTTGGTATTGATTTTGGGAGTTTTGGTCCCAACATAATAAGGGGCCCTAAGGGTCCAAAATTAAACTTTGTTTGATTTCATCAAAATTGAATAATTGGGGTTCTTTGATATGCTGAATCTAACTGTCATGACTGTGTATGTAGATTCTTAACTTTTGGTCCCGTTTTCAAATTGGTCTACATTAAGGTCCAAAGGGTCCAAAATTAAACTTAGTTTGATTTTGACAAAAAATGAATCAGTTAGGTTCTTTGATATGCTGAATCTAAAAATGTACTTAGATTCTTGATTATTGGCCCAGTTTTCAAGTTGGTCCAAATCGGGGTCCAAAATTAAACTTTGTTTGATTTCATCAAAAATTGACTAAATGGGGTTCTTTGATATACCAAATCTAACTGTGTATGTAGATTCTTCATTTTTGGTCCTGTTTTCAAATTGGTCTACACTAAAGTCCAAAGGGTCCAAAATTAAACTTAGTCTGATTTTAACAAAAATTGAAATCTTGGGGTTCTTTGATATGCTGAATCCAAAAATGTACTTAGATTTTTTATTATGGGCCCAGTTTTCAAGTTGGTCCAAATCAGGATCTAAAATTATTATATTAAGTTTTGTGCAATAGCAAGTCTTTTCAATTGCACAGTATTGCGCAATGGCAAGAAATATCTAATTGCACAATATTGTGAAATAGCAAATTTTTTTTTAATTAGAGTTATCTTTCTTTGTCCAGAATAGTAAGCAAGAAATATCTAATTGCAAAATATTGTGCAATAGCAAGATTTTTTTTTAATTGGAGTTATCTTTCTTTGTCCAGAATCAACTTAAATCTTTGTTATATACAATATACAATGTATATTCACTTTTTACTACCAACTGATAAATTAAAATAATCTTTACCATTCAGTGATAACAAGCAGTTTTTTTACATCTTAATATTTTATGATGTATTTAAATGAGTAGTTATTGTTGCAAACTCCATTAGAAATTTTAATTGAGATTAGTTTTGGAATAAGGGAAAGGGGGATGTGATTAAAAAAATTGGGTTCAATTTTTCTCATTTGAAATTTCATAAATAAAAAAGAAAATTTCTTCAAACATTTTTTTGAGAGGATTAATATTCAACAGCATAGTGAATTGCTCTAAGAGAAAACAAAAATTTTAAGTTCATTAGAACACATTCATTCTGTGTCAGAAACCTATGCTGTGTCAACTATTTAATCACAATCCAAATTTAGAGCTGAATCCAGCTTGAATGTTGTGTCCATACTTGCCCCAACCGTTCAGGGTTCAACCTCTGCGGTCGTATAAAGCTACGCCCTGCGGAGCATCTGGTTGATAATTGTGTTGGCGGAGAAAGAAAAACAGTATCATCTATTCTAGTCTTAGTATGCTGTGTTTGTTTGACTAATGTCTTCCAATGACAGTCTGATTGTATTTGTTAAATGATAAGTTTTTATGAACTATGACCTTAGATGAGACTGTAAATTGTTGATATGATAATTATTGAATTAGCATTATTTGTCATTATTTTGTTTGTAACCTTATTCCCAAATTTAAAAAAAATAATTTTGAATTCTGATCCTCATATTTATACTTTTCATTATCCATAATACTCATATTTATATAATGCATTATCCATACCAAAAAAAGGATTATACTTTTCAGGTCAGATCATTTTCTCTCATTACCTCACATTGAAATCACACTGCATTTTTTCTTTGAATATAGATATCATGAAGATAAAAATACTGGTTTAGTATGAACTGATGCTGGGTATCTGATGAGAGGAAAACTTTTTATGTTTAGAACAACAGACAAAAATAAAAGCTCAAAGGAGTAGGTCCGGTAAGACCCCTTTTTGGCCCCAAAATATAACAGTTTTACAAAATTGTTAAAATGTAAACTTTTAGTTATTTTTTGGACAGTTGAATGCTTCTGCTACAAAGATATGGGCTGTTTTTGACAATACAATGCACATATATCGCGTTTTAGCACCATTAAGTCATGCTAAATTACTGAAATCTTCAAAATTCTATCATTTTAGTTAAATTTTAGACGGTTTTCGTGTAAAACGAAAGTGGCCGCATTCGTGTTCATCCTTAATATTGAAATGTAAGTTGTATTTTATGATAATACATAACATATATAAAGGTTGTGGATGAACACGGATGCGGCCACTTTCATTTTTGACAAAAATCATCTGAAAAATGACGTTTTTTGGCATATTTGAGAGATTTTTCATATTTGAGCTTGAATCGGATCATTTTTAATGACTTAATCAGTTAAAATCTTTCTCTTTTACTAATTGAATCAAGTGAAATAGACACTTAAGTGTTTAAAAAGTGGTCAAAATCTTTCGTCAGTTGAAATTGAAATTTGAGGCTAA
>CM034352.1:84943410-85064073 GCA_019925275.1 Mytilus edulis | reverse complement strand
GCTGTATAAAGAACAAAAAGAAAACAATGTATTCAAGATAAACGTGAGCTATGTGTTGCATCGGCAACTTTAAGAGTATGAAGTAATCCAAGCAAAACATTACTTTGCATTTCTTCAGCTAGTTTCATTCGAAAGTAAACACTGAACAATTCCAAAAAATTAAATGTTTAAGAATAGAAATCTAACAAAAAAACACGAAATGACAAATACTAAAATAATTCATTGTTTCTTTTGCCAAATGAATTTCAGAAATATAAAAGTAAGTTTTGTTTTAGGACGAAGGTATAACTACAGATGACGATATATCACAGGTATGTTTTTAATATTAAACTATTAAACATAAAAACATAAAAAAAAAAAAGAAAGGCCTTCATTAATATATTGTACTTTACGTCATGCTTTATAGCCTTCAACCACTGATTCCATTTATAGAGTGGGTTTAGTGATATGAATGCATTATAGATCATCCATATTTGAACGATATTTTACGTCATTCATACATGTACATCTCAGTTTTTTCCTGTCAAACAAGACAAATTTAGATAGTAGGACACACAGTATTTTCTTGGTACATGCATAAGTGTTTTTCACATGGGAATATGCAATTCTGACGAATAAAATACTTATATTCTTTAGTTTATAAGGGGATTTGGGATATAGATTAATTAGACAGCAACTTAAAGAGAGGCAAAAGATATCAGAGGGACGGGACAGTCAAACTCATAGATCGAAAATAAACTGACAACGTCATGGCTAAATCATACCGAGTCCATAAATGTTCGGAACAACTACCAGTATTCGGAAATCGAAAGTATGTTGAGTTTTTTTTTTTATTATTATTAGAAAGATCTATATGATAATACTTATCAAAGATACCAGGATTTTAATTTAATACACCAGACGTTCGTTTCGTCTACATAAGACTCATTAGTGACGCTCAGATGAAGATATTTATAAAGCCAAACAAGTACATAGTTGAAGAGCATTGAGAATCCAAAATTCTAAAAAGTTGTGCCGAATACGGCTTAGGTAATCTGGGATAAGAAAATCCTTATTTTTTTTCGAAAAATTCAAAGTTTTGTAAACAGGAAATTTATAAAAATGACCATAAAATTTTGTTTATTTTCTGCGAACGATTAATTTCTTATTCTATGTTGATTCCATTTGTTAAAGGCAGCATCAAAGGCTGGAATAAGTAACGAATTGGTTGTTAAATGCTTGAACAAAGCAAAGGAACCTGATGTGTCTGCTCGTTTTAAAGTTTACACAGACGAAGCACTATCACTCGGGGTAAGAAGTCGATATCTAATATTGAATTACAACGCCCAAAATTCAGCAATACATCGTTTGTAATTGTCTTGATATAAAAACGTTGTTCTCTAAAAATAGTTTTCTTTGATATGTTATGCATTTGAATTTGTTTCATGTTAACCTATGCAGTATGCTACTATTTTCAAACACACTAAAATAGATCACGGTTCTTCCGATATATAGCATGTTGTTGTTTTAAATTATATTATAACTGTTTCCGATAGCATTGTATTTACTGTCTTATCTGCGATAAAAACATTTATCACATATTTTGTACTGATATGTACGTTTTTGCATGGCCAATAATAGCCGGAAGTCAAGGTTGGTTATCAGCCCTCGGGGCCGATATCGATATCAGCCCTCGAAATCCATATCAAGCCCCCGAGTTTAACTTCCGGTAATCTGTCAATCAAAGGCTATTTGTAAACAAGTTGAACACAATGAAAAGAAATTTAAAAAGTTACAAATGTGCTGTAGAAGAAAAAAGTAGAAATCACAAAAGTTCCCGTAAAATTTTGACGTCATGAAGAATTTAGAAAATATATGACGCCACACTGGAATGAGTATCGATATAGGATTCTTCCTAAGCATTTTTTAACATTTGTAATTTAACACTTTAAAGTCGTTTAATATTAGCAATTCTTAGAATTAATATGTTTATTGTTAATTATTTCTGAAACTTTTCACAAAACGTTGTTAACCTACTGTGATACTTTTTTTTAACTCACATTGATACATTTATTTATTTTTTTCGTTGAATATCTTTTGATTTTTGATGAAATATCAAACATAATTTGTTGTAAGCTATTTGTTTTCTCCTGCTTGAAAATATGTGATAAATAGATTATAACATGTCATTTTCCATATGGTCCATGGTATCAGCCCACGACCCATATCAAGCCCTCTGGCTTGATATGGGAGTCTAGGGCTGATACCAGGGCCATATGGAAAATGCCATGTAATAATCTATAATTATCATATGTTTAGTACAAAATACAGTAGTTTTGCATATGTGATAAATAGCCTGCTGTTTAATCCATATCGCGCAACTTTGATGCGCACCCTTTATCGCATACCCTTTATCACACCCCTGCCCTTTATCGCATACCCTTTATCACACCCCTGCCCTTTATCGCATACCCTTTATCACACCCCTACCCTTTATCACCCCCCCCCCAATTTTTTTTATTTTTTTTTTTTTTTACATTTTAAGTCAGTTTGGTTTTTTTTTTTGCTTAAGAAAAATTTTCCTCAAAATAGGTAATTTTTTTGAATGACGTCATTGTTTGGTATGTGACGTCACGAACGTCTAGTTTTCATATTGTATGTGACGTCACGAACGTCACTAAATGCAACTATGAAAAATACAAAACACACAAATTAATACAATAATAAACAAAATATTTTTAAAACAACAGCACGCAAATTGTAAGGTTACCCAGGTGCTTCGGATAAGTAATTGAGCAGTTCTTTTAAGGCCTTTGAAACAAGATAAAAGTAGAACTGAAGGTAACCCAGTGCTATGGATCAGAAAACAGTTCATATAATATAATACTCTTCTGTTGAAATATATGATAAAGCGTATAATACATGGCAAAATCCGTATCACATGCCGTATCACCCTCGACCAATATCATCCCTCGGGCCTAAAGGCCCTTGGGCTGATATTGATGTCTCGGGATGATACGACATATGATACGGATTTTGCCATGTATTATTCTCTATATAAGTATATTCTAATATTAAATTTAAAAGATTGCAAGACGAAATATCTTTAGATATATAACACTTTAAATTCAAATCGTTTTTTTTTATTGATTTACTTTCCTAGGGAACGCTAAAAAAACACAATTTGTAACAGTTTATGAATGCGTGAAGAGTTTAAACTTTGGCCAAAAAATAATGGCAACAGTAGTATACCGCTGTTCGAAATTCAATAATCGAGAAAAAAAAACAAATCCGGGTTACATAGCAAAACTGAGGGAAACGTATCAAATATAAGATAACTACGACACAACAGAAACACAACATTAAAATGAAACACACAGAGAAATGAATTATAATATAACAATGGCCATTTTCCTGACTTGGTACAGGGCATTTTAAGAAAAAATGGTGGGTTGAACCTGGTTTTGTGGCATGCAAAACCTCCCGCGTTAATGGCTATGTTAATTATAATATTAAAATGACAACATTACATGACAGGACTACAACACAAATAAATGAGAGAAAATATAGGACAGAGAAACAAAAAATCAGAGCTGATGATAACATCGCGGACTAGCAGTTCAATAGCAGCATTACCGACAAAGTGCTGGAAAATGAAAAGAATACCGATGGAACCACCGTACAACATGAACACAATAACGTTTAACTGTTTAATTCGTCGAGATGAAAATTCTATCCATACTTGTATATTCGACCGGGGTCTTAATTGTATCACAATGCTTTTTCAGGCTTTTGGAACTCCGACTATTGTCATTCATAATAGTGGTAAAAAGGAAATGATATTTGGATCGGATAGATTGGATATAGTTGCAAACTTTATCGGTAAGTTATACAACTTTGGGGAAGAATAAATAGTAATAAAGTACAAAACTGAACTATTTATTGACGATTTTAAAAAAAAATATTTTTAAAACGATATGTAAACAAAATAAGTAATAACACTTTATACATCTAGAGTGTACGAACGCTTTTCTGAAAATACCTCCATCAAGGCGCTTTATTTTAAACATTTGAAAGTGAGGGGTAATACGTAGACACATAAGAAGCAACAAATATTTAGGAACATGTAGAGATTAGCACTTCTTCGATAACACATGCAATAGACAATTTTCAGTTTTATCATACCGGTGTGTCAAGCTATAACTTGCATAAAAAGCTCTTGTTTAGTCAATTAGAGAATTAATTTATAAATTTCTTTTCTTTATTGTGAAATTTCCTCCACACTGTTGAGTGGAAGTTGAGTACACAGTATGATAAAATACAACATGTTTGTTATTTAACTAAGGTCACACAAGATTGAAGGCAAAAAGATAGTCATATCAACACAAATAAACAACACAGAACAAATTGAAATATACAACCTCAATTGTAAGAAAAAAAAGTGTGAGACAGGTATAAAACATACTCCGTCAAATTGTAAGAAAGAACTCTGATTGAAACAAAACAGTCTTTGAAACTGACATCATATAGATTCTTCACTATAGATATATAGCTTCATATTTTGAAAGACATACCAAAAAAAGGAAAAATTGGAGACGGTCAAGAGCTAAACTTTATGACATAAAATTTAATTGTAGCTTTTCATCTATATATCGAGATTACAGTGTACATACACCTTCCAGTTGATACGCTATTCCAGAGCTTGCATGTCCAATCATAATCACCTTGATTGAAGTTGCCTAAAATGAAGATTTTGTTTAAAACCTTCCTATTGTTAATTTTATGGCCATTCCATCGAAAGTTTTACGAGGCATAGATTACCTTAGTCGAATTTGGTACAACTGTTTTTCAATGCTCTTCAACTTTGTACTTGTTCGGCTTTATAATTATTTTAATCTGAGCGTCACTGACGAGTCTTATGTAGACGAAACACGCGTCTGTCGTATAAAATTATAATCCTGGTACCTTTGATAACTATTGACGGATGCCATTATAATTTGTTTCGATGGTTATGAAATAGCTGTGTAACATATGACCACAGATATGTACTGATTGTCATAGACACAATCCCCTGCTCCTATCTTTGATTGAGACATCACCGAGACGATTGATGTCCTATTAGTGAAATCCACCCGATTCATCGGCGATCCATAAACTTTATTAAACAAAGACACAAAATAAGAAACTCATCTTTTGTATTTTCAGTATAAGAAAGGTGTGCATTGAAAGATAACAAAGGGACATTCAAATTCATAAATCGAAAATAAACTGAATAAGGCCGTTAGTTTTCTCGAGCTCGTTTGAATTGTTTTACATTGTCATATCGGTACCTTTTATTGCTACAAGGTCATGTTTTTCTCTGACTTTTTATGACGTCCTTACACTAAATCCATTGAATGTTTGATGTGTACGGATTGATAGTTTAGTCTTAGATGCATGATTTTTTAATAGTTGTTAGTGGCTTTGAACTAGCTGTCAGATAACTGCGAGTACTCTCAGATCTGTTCCTAGTGTCTTTTTGTTGGGATGTACAAGTACCCGGCCACGTCCAATTGTATTTTTGTCCATCTGATGAGTTAAGCCTTGTTCAACTGATTTTTATAGTTCGTTCTTATGTTGTAATGTTATACCACTGTCCCAGGTTAGGGGGAGGGTTGGGATCCCGCTAACCTGTTTAACCCCGCCACTTTATTTATGTATGTGCATGTCCCAAGTCAGGAGCCTGTAATTCAGTGGTTGTCGTTTGTTTATGTGTTACATATTTGTTTTTCGTTCATTTTTTTAAATAAATAAGGCCGTTAGTTTTCTCGTTTGAATTATTTTACATTGTCATATCGGGACCTTTTATAGCTGACTATGCCGTATGGGCTTTGGTCATTGTTGAAGGCCGTACGGTGACCTATAGTTGTTAATGTCTTTGTCATTTTGGTCTCTTGTGGACAGTTGTCTCATTAGCAATCATACCACTTCTTCATTTTTATATTGACAACGACATGGTAAAAGGCAAAAAGAAAACGGCCAGATGACAAACAACAGTATACAAAACACAACTTAGAAAAACACTCAAGCATGAGCACAACGAAACAAAAAAAAATACCGGGGTTGATTGCAGGTGATAAGTCTTTTTCATGTGGTCACATTCGGTCAAAGGAAGACGTGATTGAGGTTATGACGATGGAAACATATCCAACGTCACCGAAACTCCATAATAAAAAACGAACTCGTCATGACGTCCGTAAAATTATTAAAGGATTGATTTAACTCGACCACGTTGAACTCTTGGTTTAATAGCCTCATTGTGAGCAGCGAACCTCTATCGACGTAATCGCGATAAGAAATGCAATCTAAAAATAGTAAATCCATCGTATCGTACAATCATTGTGTTTGAAACAAACTGTATCCAAGAATAATCATAATATTTCTCGAGCTCGTTTGAATTGTTTTACATTGTCATATCGGTACCTTTTATTGCTACAAGGTCATGTTTTTCTCTGACTTTTTATGACGTCCTTACACTAAATCCATTGAATGTTTGATGCGTACGGATTGATAGTTTAGTCTTAGATGCATGATTTTTTAATAGTTGTTAGTGGCTTTGAACTAGCTGTCAGATAACTGCGAGTACTCTCAGATCTGTTCCTAGTGTCTTTTTGTTGGGATGTACAAGTACCCGGCCACGTCCAATTGTATTTTTGTCCATCTGATGAGTTAAGCCTTGTTCAACTGATTTTTATAGTTCGTTCTTATGTTGTAATGTTATACCACTGTCCCAGGTTAGGGGGGGGGGGGTTGGGATCCCGCTAACCTGTTTAACCCCGCCACTTTATTTATGTATGTGCATGTCCCAAGTCAGGAGCCTGTAATTCAGTGGTTGTCGTTTGTTTATGTGTTACATATTTGTTTTTCGTTCATTTTTTAAAATAAATAAGGCCGTTAGTTTTCTCGTTTGAATTATTTTACATTGTCATATCGGGACCTTTTATAGCTGACTATGCCGTATGGGCTTTGGTCATTGTTGAAGGCCGTACGGTGACCTATAGTTGTTAATGTCTTTGTCATTTTGGTCTCTTGTGGACAGTTGTCTCATTAGCAATCATACCACTTCTTCATTTTTATATTGATAACGACATGGTAAAAGGCAAAAAGAAAACGGCCAGATGACAAACAACAGTATACAAAACACAACTTAGAAAAACACTCAAGCATGAGCACAACGAAACAAAAAAAAATACCGGGGTTGATTGCAGGTGATAAGTCTTTTTCATGTGGTCACATTCGGTCAAAGGAAGACGTGATTGAGGTATGACGATGGAAACATATCCAACGTCACCGAAACTCCATAATAAAAAACGAACTCGTCATGACGTCCGTAAAATTATTAAAGGATTGATTTAACTCGACCACGTTGAACTCTTGGTTTAATAGCCTCATTGTAAGCAGCGAACCTCTATCGACGTAATCGCGATAAGAAATGCAATCTAAAAATAGTAAATCCATCGTATCGTACAATCATTGTGTTTGAAACAAACTGTATCCAAGAATAATCATAATATTTCTGAACTACCCATTCACGTTAATAACAAGCATTGTTGTTATATTATCGACTTTTTTTGTTTAGGTGAAACATATGAAGGTCCACTTAATGATCTTTCTAAGATTAAACAGTGAATATGATTGCAGCGAATGAGGAGAATGGAGATATCTTATTAAAGACATGAAGACTATTTCTTATAATCAAACGATCATCTCAACAAATGAAAATGTGAAATCACCAAGCAATTTACTTTATCTGAACATCAAATCAGCTGTTCGTCATCATGATCTTTCCATTCATGGCAAAAGTATATCTAAAGTAAAGTCATTCTGAAATGAACATCTTTTAATTGTTCGATATACTACCAGTGTTCTAACCCAAGCATAGATAACCTTTGTGTTTGGCAAAATCTTTTGGAATGTTTGGTCATTAATGCTCTACAACTTAGTTGGCATTTAAACTTTTTTATGCACGTCTGGCGTACAAAATTTTAAGCCTTGTTTCTTTGATTATTTTCTTTATAACCACTTGGGTCTTTTTTATTAAACGCATAAATGGCTTTTGTACAATCTTGCGTTATTGTCCACATCTCAGCAATTGCTGAGTGTTAAGCCAATAAAGTAATGGAACATAAAGACACTGAAGCTGCTGAAATGAAATCAAGTCCTTTTTGGGATTCTGAGTACGGACTGAGTTTCTGATTTTGGCTCATACGAATCCCTTTCCATGCCCCGTTAAGTCAATCCAATAAAAGTTTGCCTAATACATCTTCACCTTGATCTGACACCTTTTACACCTATAACACTGAAGCAGGAAAGACAGATTTTTAAGAATGTGTTAAGATTTAAAACAAAAAATAGCTTTTCTCAAACAATAGTTATAGATCCATGTGATGCAAACTGTCAAATATTTTCAACTAGATTAATTTAAGCATATTTTATTTGACACTGATGAGTCTTATGTAGACGAAACGCGCGTCTGGCATACTAAATTATAATCCTTGTACTTTTGATAACTATTTACACCACTTGGTCGATGCCACTGCTGGTGGACGTTTCGTCCCCGAGGGTATCACCAGTCTAGTAGTCAGCACTTCGGTGTTCACATGAATATCAATTATAATGGTCATTTTTAAAATTTCCTGATACAAAACTTTGAATTTTTCGTAAAACTAAGGATTTTCTTGTCCCATGAAAAGATTACCTTAGCCGTATTTGGCACAACTTTTGATTCACTTTTGGGAATTTTGGCGTACTAAATTATAATCCTGGTACTTTTGATAACTATTATTTTCAACCAAATATTACATAACATTCATCATAAGTCCTCTGAAATCAATGAAGTTCCCTGGAACGACTTTAACTGGTCACCCGCTGATGGATACTTCGACACTGATAGATAAGATTGAAACAACATAGATTTTTTAGATCCTCCGTCTCAGAGCGTTTTAACCTTTTGGAGACAACAGTTAATATACCTCAAAATTTCAGAACACCACTCACTTAATTCTCCGTTGGTAATAGTACTTACTTGTTTTGCTGTATCAAAAATTGGTAAAATGTTCTTGACAAACCACGAGGTAGCTCATAAATTCACATTACTTTTGGCATCAAACATGACAATGTTTTCCAGCAATGTTCATAACATTACTACCTCACAATAAGAAATTGATATACTATCACCGTCTTTCTTTCAGTCTTTTACTACTGTTATCTCATTCTTATCAATTCAAAATAAAATTAACGGTACCAATTTTCTTGCACCAGATGCGCATTTCGACAATACATGTCTCTTCAGTGATGCTCGTGGACTTGTTCAACAGATGTAGATATGTTCTGAAGAACAGTCGCTGAAAAGGACATGGATACAAAATGAGCAGAGTATGTTTTCCGTTCTTTATAAATCATATAAGAATAAACTCATCATAGATACAATGAGTAATGGTATGATTGTCAAGTAGACAATTATCCTTAAAGCCTATAAGGCCAAGGACAATGATGAGAACAATCAAATTCGAGAACAATCAAAGGTTACAACACTTCTTTCAGCAATTAGCACAACCCATACCGTATAGTTAGCTATAAAAGATTCCACCCAGTATGACAAATTTGTTTAGCCATTCAAAAGAGAAAAACGGTTGATGGTCTGATTTGTATGATCTCTCCGGAGGTGGGCCTCAGCTGGTAATTAAATAAAAATGTGTACTATTTCATTGTAAACGAACGTCAAACTAAACTCCAAGCATATAAATGAACCAAAATTTTAAAAATACAAGACTAACTAAGGCCAGAGGCTCCTGGTTTGGAACAGGCGCAAAAATGCAGCGGGTTAAACATGTTTTTGTGAGATCTCAACCCTCCCTCTATACCTCTAACCAATGTAGAATAAAGAAGACACAGTAAAACTCCGTTAAAAAATTCCAAGTGTTAGAACAGCCAAAAAAAGCAAAATGACAATGATCTATAAATTAAAAGAGGACTTCTAGCTGTTACTGACTTGCCAGCTCCAGACCTCAATTAAGCTGATTGGAAGATTATGTCTTCATCATATGCATATCAAGCAAATACCCTCCCGTTAGATTTTTAGTAACATGCAATCATTAAATATACGAGAAGAACATAACCTTTATCATACCAACAACTGGCTTTAGAATAAATGTGTTTAATTCCAATGCAATAACTCTATGAGTGAATCAATATTAATGCCAAAATATGCAATCCATATTGACCTGGCAACAGTATCGAACGATATCTATTCTGAATTAGTCTGTTATATGATTTGGTTAGCTTTTGAGATAAATGCCGACATTTCTGTGATTTGTGAAGAATATTACTATAAAAGATAGGATTTGAAATACCTCTGCATGTTGATTAATATAAATTTACGAAAAATGTCCTAATACTGATAATAAAAGTAAGTACCAAGTCCGGAATATGACATTTGTTGTCCATTCGTTTGAGCTTTTGATTATGCCATTTGAATAGAGACTTTCAATTTAAAATTTGCCTATGATATCAGAACTTTTGTGAATTGAAATTTTAGTAAATGTTTTGAATAGTTTGTGATATCAAAAACCCTGGTGTAATAATTTTTCAGTATACAGAGATTTCTTTCCTCAAAATCAAATATGGCCGTGTTCACACCAAACTTCATGTACACTAAACTTGTACATATACTGGAAATTGGTTTCACATTAAATTTGTTCCCATCTATACACCTTGTTTAATTACCTGTACATAAGATTTGTTCACACTTGTAATCTCGATGTCATTTAAATGTTCATTACGTAGAACAGAATGCAAACTTTTCGGATAACTATTGTAGCAGTAAGGGAACGAACATTTCACTTTAAATCGGAAAGGGGGGGGGGGGGTATATTCCGAACCCCAATTGGAAAATTAATCTGATTCTACAGATGCATGATAAAAAAAAATCTGAATCAAGAGTTTCTCCGTACATTATAGTGTTAAATGTTGGAAAAAAATAAATACCAGCATTGAAAAAAAATAAAAACGGAATAAAACATTTGCGCGTATAAACTTCTGACTTAGATAAATAAACAAAATACCCCCTCCCCCCTTTTTTAAGTTAAGTGGTTGCTTCTTTATGAAAGCCATTTTGATGATTTGCAGTAGTTTAAAGATACTAAAGATGTCTCGATTAAGCATTAGAAAACCTAGGGTGCAGCACCTTGCTTACAGACGAAGAAGAAGGATATATTAGGGATCACGATATTTCTATCTTTTCTGTTTGTTCAAGTGGTATTTCTTCTCCAATGAGTATTTGGCAATGTTTAGGTCAATGTGAACACGGCCTATGTTGTTACTTACACGAGTGTATCAAACAAGTTGAGATTTATAACACCAGAAGATGGTGACAAGAAAATCATCATCTAATCAGGTGCTCCGCAGGGCGCAGCTTTATACTACCACAGAGTTCGAACCCCTGAATATTTAGGGCAAGTATTGACACTACATTCAAGCTTGATACAGCTCTAAATTTGGATTCTGATCAAATTTTTGACATAACATGTGTTTCTGATACTAACCAAATGTCAAAATCTTACAAATCTATTGCACAATATTGTGCAATTAAAGTTTTTTTCTTCAAACTTTTAAAAAATTTGAAATTTTTGGCCCCTAATTTCTAACTATTGGGACCATAACCCCAAAAAATCAACCCCAATCTTCCTTCAGTGGTCTTGAATCTTCTGGTAAAAATTTGTAGAGATCCATTCACTAAAACTAAAGTTATTGTCTGGACACTAAATGCGTCTTCAGATGATGACAAAGACATGATAGCATTACACGACGCAAAAAAATTATTGCGGTCGTATAAAAATGGATGATTAACAATAGGAAATGAAAAATCATCTCTTTTATCATAGCTTCCCATTAAAGAATTTACAGTCAGTGTATACATTTGCAGCAGAGATATGACATAGAAGCAGCACAGCATTTGCACATAGTCCTGAGAAATTATATCCGTGTTCTTTCATATTTAAACCATTGTGGTGACGTCAGCCTATTCATTTATCGTGGATTCTTTTTCTAGAATCAACGCTTCCTAAATACGTCGCTGAAATGGACTCACCAGATTATATTCTATTGTTTCCTTTGTGTGCCTTATATCATTAAGTTTGAATTAACTAATTTCCTGATTTCTGTTCACTAATAGAATTATTTTTAAAAACTTACCTTTAATTTTTATAATTTCTATATGCCTTCACTGGGAATCGAACCCGTCTATAGATTTTGTAACTTGTTACCGACATTAACATATCGACGAAACCTCTAGGCTACCAATCGGTTATGATTTAAAAGTCTATTTTATATATATGAATGAATATATGATATACATCGGTACAACGGACACACATGGCTTGTACCTTTATATATATACATAATAAGTACCCCGGTTATCGTATAGTATGAGTTGGTAGCCACGAGGTTTCGTAGTTAAGATAAATGAGTTAAAGCTAAGGACTTGTCTGTTTAGGTTTGAATCCCTGAATTCTCTTTGTTGTTCCAATAGTCCAGATTTCCAGTTTTTGTTCTTGTTTTAAATGTAATTGTGGATATTTTGTGTAAAAAAAGCCATTTTGGTCATTTATTATCGGATAATAGTTGGCTATTCCATATGTTTGAAACAAAACAAAAACGCATTGCATAATATTTGTCCATTTTTGTTTTATAAATTATTAGCATATGATTTCATCTGTTTTGCTACATAATTTTACAAATTTTTATTCGCAAATTCCTATACTAGAAAATAGTGATATGTCTTGAATTAGGCTTATTGCTAGAAATTTCGGAAACATACTTATTATATGCACTATATATAATGTTTTTTGTCGGGTTGTTGTCCCTTTGACACATTCTCCATTTCCATTAAGATCAATTCAAATAGAAATAAGTTCGAATATATCTTATTTTGTAAAAACAAATAACATTCGGATGCCTGATGATATGAAGATCTTTAAGGGCAGACGTGTTGTGTTATAATATATTTTTAGCACATACTTACAACTTCACGTCCAATGAAATTGCTTGAATTTGCCTTCTAATTTTCATAGTACATACTTTTTCCGTGTACTAAGTAACTACGCATGAATGACCACAAGGGTAAGAGTTCATTGTATCGTAATCAAGATATTAGAACAACAATTGCTACTGGCTATTTTGAAAAAAATTCTGTGTTCCAAATTTAACTAAATAGTTTGTAATTAGTTTTCAAACAGATTTTTAACATCCTACTAATCGTCTTTTGATCCAATTTTTTTTTTTTTTACAATTAAAAGTTTCTTTCATTAAAATAAAAGAGTAACACTTATGGTTCTTTATACCTTGATTAAAATACAACTCCATCTAAAATCTGTAATCCTTTATCTTCCATGCAATTACTTTGTACACAAAACGAGTCAACCATGAATCTTTTGAAGGGAAATTATTAATAAAGCAATTTGATATATTTCGTCATAAATTGGTTGATTATTGGTTGCCTAACGACCAGTGACAAATATTTCATGAATGTAAACTATCCACTGGACTACCTATGGGTACATACCAAGAGCAGATCCAGCCTTTTTTAAAAGGTGTTTCAACCAAAGATTAAAAAAATGTATGGGAGGGGGATCCAACTGTTTGTACTCATTCAAAAGCATTTTCAATATAGTTTTAGTTTTTACGTGAATTTAAAAAATGTTTTCAAGAAGTTAAAGCTTTCACTGCAATTTAAAAATTGTCTGCTCTTGTTCAATTTATTTTGTCATCTTACCATGTAAACAAGTACATGTATAGTAAAACACCGCTTTATACCAATAAACATACTTACACCAGCAGCTACCTAGCTTCTTTTCATTCTAAAGTCAAGGGTCTTTTGAAATCCCATTTTTACAATGATATTAGTGAGTAGATTTACAAAACTACGTTAATGAGCTACATCTAGTCAGCCAAAACATGAAAATTACACTAATTACAGGATTACTCAAGTTGTAAATATGTGCTAAATTGGATATTGTATAGAAAGGTATATAATATGAAACTAAGAGCTCGGGGGCAAGCCCCTCGCTCTAAGTTTCATATTATATACCTTTCTATACAATAACCGACACATATTTTTTTAACCATTTAATTGTGATATCTTATTTATTGTAATGGATCATTTGACACAATATCATGGTTAATTAAACTCACTTACAATACCTTCTAATTAAGAATAGGCGTTAATTTTCAAAAGACATTATCACAATAGTTTAAGTGATAGATACAATGGATAAGCGTTGATTCATGAAAAACAAACCATTCGCCCTGCTGGCTCATGGTTTCTTTATGCTTATCCATTGTATCTACATCACAGAGTGATGGGTTTTTTATTTTCATGAGATCCATTCAAAATCTACATTTCGTATCGCATAAGGTTTAATATTGTTTTCTTTTGGCTATGATAAAACACAAGGTCAGAATGTTTAATTCTTTATTCGAATCTTAATGGTAACTTAGGGAATAAAATATACAGTGTAAAACTATTGCACATATTTCATAACATTTAATTTATAGCAATATACAATGTATGATTACATTACCTAAATAAAGTAAAGCCACATTTTACTTGTTTCAATTGTTCTTCAGATACATTACACACAAAATCTTTCACACAACACAGTATTTATCATAAAAGCCCAAACATGCATGATGTTGATGTATATAGTGATTCTTAATACACACATTTTTAACATAGATGCTACTAATACTAAGTATATACCCACACATAATTTAACTTCTTTTTAATAACAAAATGGCCTCTCTGCTTATTCTTAGGAGCAAATCAATAAACATGTACTAAAGGTGAAGTCTGAGGTCATGATGACGATGTGGCTTAAGTGACAAATTAAATGCATTTCCTGGACCAGAACATGCAGAACATGTAAATGTGATATGAATAAGTAATAATTAAGATGAGGTCATAATAAAATCAACTAATGATAAATTTGAGACCTTTTTCCCAAAAATTTAAATTTTTTCTAGAAATTCATTATAGGCAGTATTCAATAGTCATTTTATCATAACAGACATAACTAAAGATGTCTAAATAATTTGTTCATGCACAATTTTTATGTGTAAGCATTAAATATAACATGTAAGCAAGGTAACAGTAGTAATGAACATTTTTCGCACAATTTTTAGTTGTAATGAACTGTATTATGCTTTTAATGTAGAAAATATCACAGAAAAGAAATTCTCCAACCTCTCAATACTATACCCCATTCAGATCAATATTCATTGGCATTAAAAAGTCATGCATAGCAAATTTCCAAGTCCATAATCTGGCTATTCTGTTAAATTCCTTTCTATCTTTCATAAACAATTTACCAATAGTAGGTTCCATACACACATAACAATACGGGTCTGTCAGTAATGATTGTATACTTATCAACACTTTGGATATAGTTAATGCTAAGCTCCAGTTATGATGTATAGAGTCCAGACCCACATCTCCATGTCGACTTATGTTAGGATGAAATATGCGTGTAATGAATCTCACTTTGGGTGGCCTCATTGGGTAACTGAAATACAAATAAAGATGATTGAAGTAAAATTAAAGTTTGCAAAACTGGATGACATATACTGTAAAAAAAAAAAAAAAAATGTAAGAGAGATTTACTTTACAACTAGGAATGTAAGGTGAATATAAATTCTTGTCAAATTGTCAAACTTTGATCTTCTCATAAGAATGCACCGACAAATTAGGAAAATAAATGAAAACAAAGTCAGTCAAAATGGCTAAAGAAGAATGTATCTGCCAAAACTAGTTGGTTTATAGTTTATTCATCAAATGTTCAAAAGAAATCACTTGAAATATCTTGTAAGTGTAAAGGGTAATTACTCAATATTTGCTCAGTATTTGCCTTTTGTTACAAATATAGCCAACCATCAAACAGGAATTGATAGGCAATGCCATCCAAACTAAAGTGGTGTTACATGTCATATTTTTTGTACGAAAAATAACCTACCTCTGTGGTATCTGCAAATATAATAGAAATAGTCCTCCTTCATATGGACTACCCTGTGGACCAGTAATTGAAGCTTGCCAGTGACAACAATGTCTATCCAATGGTGTGGCTTTAATACCTTCAGGTGGGTCTGATTTTAATGTTTTTAGTTCACTTCTTAATCTTCTGTGTCTCCAAGAATTCTCCTCTATTGGTGGTGTACTCTGCAAACACAAACATATAAAACATACAATAGTCTGATTCCTTTCTAACATAGGAACATGGGTGTACAAATGTATTAATATGTCAACATCTCTCAATGGTACATTAAGCCATGTTGCAGTTTCTAAAGTGATGTTTATTCTCACGCCAGTATATACATACTTGCCAAGTGACATGATATTCGCGTGTAATACTAGTACATGCTTTTTCAACGGTTTAAACGCGATGATTTTGTCACATGGCGTTTACATGCTTTTCACCACTTTACACGCAATTACACGCTTTTTCGTTCTTTTAATTTTTTGGTCGTTAGTGATATCGCTATTCTCTGGGTTTTCTTATTCAGCGATAAATACCGAAAAATTCGAAGTAATTTAAAAAAGGATATTTGATACATAGAAAAAATACACTTTTTATACTTTGAGGACTGAGCGAATCAGGTGAGTGTGTGAGTTGGTATGTTTTATTTTGTTATATTGTATTATCTTTAGGGAAGGTTAACTTTCTGGTAATAAGACCCGTCACAGCCTGGCTGGGGAATTGGGTAGGCAAATGCTCACATTAATCTGTACCGATACAGGCTCCAAATGCTTCCTTTATACGCCATAACTCATGGTGGTGATCCTTATAAAGGATGCTTATACGGACACAAGAAGAAGAAGAAGTTTGACTGCCATATTATTTATTTTTCTATATGGACGAACAGCAAAAGGTAAGTAGTTTGTGATTAGTTTTTACGATTTTGTGACTTTCATTCAAATTCACTTTATAGGGGAAATGTCCACAGAAAGAGGTTGCTTTCAGGGCCTGTACCGTCGTCTAAAGCGCCGATTGCTAAGCTTAAACGATGTGCACGTACCAAGATTCAAGATTTAAAAATTATATTTTGGATTTCGAGTTTAAATGATCGAGTGACAAGTATCGCATTGTGCATCCTATGTTGCAATGATATAAACAATACATGTGAGAGGAGAAATACAATGTAGCTATTTGAATAAGCATTTAACATTTTTATTTAATGGAAATCTAATTATAAAACATTTTTCTTTTTCAATTTCAGTTTCAAATCTAGCCAACAGATTTCCACAGGCCATGGGGATGAAAATATCACAGAACTGTTGGATCAACTTTCATAGTACCAGCTATCTTCTGATGAACTACCCAGTTTTGACCAGGCAATAGCAATGGGAGCAATGGCAGAGATAATAGATGACATTTTACATTGCCAAAAAAAACCATTATGACATTCTTTCAAATCTAGATATATATAAAGCTAATTAAGTTCAGTCAAATATCAATTCTTACTGTAGGAGATCATTTTCAATTGACACTGAATTCTGATCAGAACTTGACTGTTACATTTATATTGTGTGCTGTTATCAAATAAATGTATTAAACTAAACTTGAAACTGGCAGTTGTTTTGAATATGTGCCTAGTGGGTGTTGCTTTAAAAGCAACATAACACCACTGTTGAATACAATAAAAGTTAGCACTAGAATATATATTGTTTTTGATATTAACAAATCAGTATGTGAAATTATGAACATTACCACATTCATATTAAAAAGTCCGATCTACGTCATACGATTTCACACGCTTTTTGACATGATTTTCCATTGTCAGAGGTTGGAAAGTATGAGTATATAGTCAGAATATGTTCCCATAGTCAGAGGTTGGCAAGTATGAGTATATAGTCAGAATATGTTCCCATAGTCAGAGGTTGGCAAGTATGAGTATATAGTCAGAATATGTTCCCATAGTCAGAGGTTGGCAAGTATGAGTATATAGTCAGAATATGTTCCCATAGTCAGAGGTTGGCAAGTATGAGTATATAGTCAGAATATGTTCCCATAGTCAGAGGTTGGCAAGTATGAGTATATAGTCAGAATATGTTCCCTCTGTCTTTGATGGTTGAAGTTTATCATTAATTTTACATTTATGTATCACATGAATACATAAGACGAAATGTTGATTTACTGTGTTTTTAATGTCATAGATTTCAAATATCATGTATTGAAATTCAAATTCAAATCCTCAGTTGTTTTTTTCTGTTACTCCTAAAAAATTTCAATAGATAAATTTACCATGCTTTGATGCAAGAATACAAACAGCATTGGATCTTTCAATCTATAACAATTGAGCCTCACATTATTCTATGGTGTTTGCAGGGATATTCAAGCTTGCCTACTTTTAAATGGTATAATTCATTAAAGGATCATATCAAATATTGTTGTGCATTATGAGATTTTCATTTTTATATCTGTGTTGACTTTGGGATTATTTACTTCTGAACCCTTTTTCTGCACTTCCAATCTTTTAGGCATCTAATTTGAAGTATGCATCTATCTTATGTTCTATTTTCATTATGATATAATATTTTTTAGAGGTTAAGTTTAATGTCATGTGGATTTTGGTGCAGAGAAGTCTCATTGACAATTGCATGATGTCTTATTTAATCAAGATGGTTTATGACTCCCCAATTGCATTTACTATAGCTAGATATATAGTACAAACCTGTAACATCATGCTTTCTAAACAATATCTACATGGTGAACTTTCTAATCTGTAAATCAGAATATAAATAAAATGTATATGTATCATGACGCTTTAATAACATTATTTTATTTCAGCATTTAAAATTCTTAATTTCAAACTTTTAATCCTGTTTTTACAAGTTCTTCAGCAGTTTAATTGATTTCATTTAATTATACAAATAAAGTCTGAATTTAAACAATTTAAGATACACTATATGTTTTTTTTTGCATTCCTGGGAATCCTGATGCTGTTAATTTAAATAAATAAAATCTCAAAAAAGTTAAAATAAAAATATATTTCATTCATCTGTTTAAATTCTAGAAACTCTGATTGCTGTTATTTTTATTCTGTGCCTAACTATTCAAATTTTAGTTCATTCGTATTCTATGAAGCTTTTGTATAAATATCGTTTTTCAAAATATACCTGTTTTTTCAAATGTATAATTTCTGAAGAAAAAAACCGATTTAACATGAGTAAGTCTTTTTTATTCTCTCCTGAAGCATTAGTTCCAAATCAAATTCACTGATTTTTTTTTAATTTCATGTATTGTTCTGTGCAGAAAATTGATTATTCCTGTTTCATGTTGAATTAACTCCATTTTCTCCTCAAGCATGTCAAGGATTTGTTCAAAATTTAGTTAACTGATTTTTTTTAGTTTCAATTAATTTCATGTCTAGTTCAAAACAGAATTTGATTTTAGGGTGTGTAATGCCACTATCAGCTCTCTCAGCTATAGCATATGGCAACCAGTTTTTGTTGGTAGAAGAAGTCGTAGAGAGAACCATCTACCTTAAGCTGGAAATCTTACAATCATTGGTAAATTCAGATCAGAGTCAAACACACCTGCCATTGAGCTGGTTCAAAACTCACGAGTTGACAGGCTAGTGATTGGCATAGATGAACTACGAACCTGTCACCCTTGGCTTACTTAGATACATTTATGTATGAGTTACACTTACAGTTTAGTATAAATAGTCTTAAGAACCTGTCACCGATGGCTTACTTAGATACATTTATGTATGAGTTACACTTACAGTTTAGTATAAATAGTCTTAAGAACCTGTCACCAATGGCTTACTTAGATACATTTATGTATGAGTTACACTTACAGTTTAGTATAAATAGTTTTCCAGTCTTTCACTCTATATTGTGGATAAAATAATGGCCATCGTAATTTACAGAATTCTCTCCATTGTAATTCAGTTGTCTCCCCTTCTAATATTTGACGCCATCTAGAACACACTTGTCCAGCTGTCCACAAAGATATGTCATCTAGGTATTTGAACACTACTAATAAGACTGCAATTTAAATATAGTTTTTCATAAACTAATACAACAAATGTATAATGACAAGAGAATGAAAGATGAAGAACAGATTTATGGTTTTATTTGAGAAGGAATTTAGTGGTTCTTAAAAACCTATGGGAAACATTAATAAAACAGCAATCCTTCAGTCAGTCAGGGGTACTACTTGTACAAGTGTATTTTATTTACTTGAAGAAGTAAAAAAAAATATACACATATAAGTAAATAAATAATGTTTGAATAATCTCCCCTTAATTTTCTAAAAAATTTACTTGTATAAGTAAATTTTTCTTACAATCCCACAAAAATCCTCAAGTTTTGAGATGTAAAATCATGCCTTTAATGATTTTTCCCAGGTTTGCTCAAATTTTTTCATTAAAGTTCAATGTTTCATCTCATTAATTCATCAAAGAAACTGATTGAGCAAAGATCTTGTATATTTGCGCAAGGCAATCAAATATTGCTCCTTTGGGGCTTGTAAATGAGCAGTGTTATGAAGATAACAGACAAATGGGATTTCATTGTCCATGAAATTACACTTAAATGATTAGTAAAGACATCTGTAAAGGGTACACAATTTAAAATTCTATTAGAGCAAAGAAATCTTAAAAATTCAAGAAAAGAAGAAAGGATGATTTTTTTACTTATACAAGTAAAATAATCTGAATGCCTAAGGGACATAACTAAGCCAATTTTTTTTTACCTATTCAAGTAAATAAAATTCACTTGTATAAGTATCCTACAAATTTACTTATATGTGTATATTTTTTTTTACTTCTTCAAGTAAATAAAATACACTTGTACAAGTAGTACCCCTGACTGTCAGTACCATTTTTGAATAGAAGTCATGTGAACACTATAATACATGAATAGCTTATAAAATTAATGTATGCGAAATTGCAAATGTGTATCAAATTTGAGAATAAAAATTAACACAACAGGGAATAATTTAATTTTGGATGAAAAACGTCTTCTGATTGGCTGACGTTATTTTGTTATCAGCCCATAAATATAATTTATTCATGTGACTGTGACGTCATCAACCTTTTTCGTAGTTTTCTACGGTTTAAAATGGAATTTACAATTAAATTATAAGAAATCGCTGTAATATTTTTTTCTGTCTATTCGAAATATCATAAAAAATGTGGTGCACACTGTTAAATAACCCGCTACGCAAGTTATTCAGTGTGCACCAAATTTTTTATGTTATTTCTTCATAGAGGGAAAAAATATTACAGTCATTACTTAATGGTAAAATATAGAATTGATATAATTTCAAATTCACTCAGGTAAAGGTACTTGCATCAATTATTCTTTGTTGTCCTATTCAATCTATATGATTTGGTTTTTTTTATTTCTTATTCATTCAGGTTGTATCATGTCTATATAAAAATATTTTTTTTAAATGTGTTAAAATGATTTCATGGAGGTATATTAATGTCATGCAAAAAGAAATATTAAATTCAAGTTTGTATAAAATGATAATACAAGATGTCAATTAATCATATTATTTAATTTGGTAAATGTTTGTGATCTGCTGTATTTTGATTCAAACACAGTTATATGTACTAGTGGCTCCAAAATATTATCAGTGTAAACGAGAAGTCAGTAATCAATGTCTTTAAATTCATATGTGTATTAACTAAGTACATTTGTTAATGTTTTTACCTTCAGGTGGCATGGAATCAACCAGTCCTTCAGGAACACTGCCTGGTTCCCTAGGTGTAGTTAGTGATGTTATTCTCTCAGCTAATTTATCTGTTTTATGATTGAGTGATTTGATTTTCCTGGCCCTATACTCCTCTTCCTTTGTGTAGAAATCAAAAGATTCAACTGGTTCCTCATTTCCTGAATCTGCATCCGAATCATCCTTCTGTAAAAGCATGATTTAGTTTTTTAAAACAAAAAAAGATTTCCTTTCTCTAAATTCTTTTTGAATGTCATATAAAACAGTTTCCTGTGTTGTTGCTTATTTTCTTTCGATGATTAGTTTATTCCTATTTCAATTGTGCAGTCCTGTACTTTTACTAAGCTTGTCTTCCTGTCATTCAACCATTAAATTAGTTAATGAATAATTATTTTCTGCTAAAATTGACAAATATAAAAAAAAAATTAATGATAAGTTACATGTATTCTCTAAAGCCAGGATCATCGATTCATACTGAAACTAACTGAAACCAGTTATTTAAAAAATAACCACTTTCAATAATACCCTTGACTGAGGGTTATATATTCAGGGTAACTTCATGAAGAACAGTAAAAAATCTTGCAAAATGATGTTCACAGTAATTTTTGGTGCATGACGATAAAATGTACTTTCTTTAAAACGATAAAAAAAAATCAAACAGTTTTGACTTTCTACAAATTACATTAAAAATTTGGCCAAAATCAACGAGACCTCTGACAAATCACGATAAGGATATTATGATGAATCACAGAAAATTTTAACCAAAAACTATAAATTTTGACTCTAACTGTAGCTGAAAATGATTTTGAAGCCTGAAAGTAAAGGGCTTCATACTCTCTCGACAAAGTTGACGTACCTCATTGTAAACTTCCTGCTCTCCCTCCTCTAAGTTAATGTCATTAGAGAAGAGAAATAAATGACAACTGCTACACACAGGTTGTCCAAAATTACTGCCAAGGAAACCAGTACATACCATGCACTGTTCATACTGTTGAAAATATATAAATGCAGTATAAAGAATTAAATGTATTATAATTCAGTTCTTTGGTTGACTTCTTTTTAATGAATATTAAATCAAGAGCCATATATTTAAGCCTGCAACTTGGTTTTGTTCAAGCCTCTTTTACCAATATAATGGAATTTGATGTGACTGTCGTACAAGTGAGAGGTTTAGCACTAAAAAACCAGGTTCAATCCCCGATTTTCTACAATTATAAGAAAATGCCTGTACTAAGTCAGGAATATGACAGTTGTTATTCATTCATTTGATTTATCCATTTGATTAGGGATTTTCCATTTTGAATTTTTCTCATACATTTGCACATTGCAGTTCAGTATTTTTGTGATTTCACTTTTTTGGGTGTCAGGGTAATCATAGCTGTTATACAATGTACATGTACATGTACAAATGTAGTTACAATGTAACAGGACATTGACAAAACCAATCATTTAATACGCTTTCGAGACGTTTAGACCATGATCACTTTCTGCCTACAGTCTCTTAGGCCATACACTAGCTGGGCCTTTGGTTGTTTCGGCCCAATAAACATTTTTTTCCTTATACATTTTTAGCTGACTATATATATGCGGCATGGGTTCTGATCTTTGTTAACGACAGTATAATGGTACAGTAACCTATAGATGTTAACTCTATATCATTTGGTCTCTTGTGGAGAGTTTCTTAAATGAGACAAATGCAACTTTAAAGTTAAAGTTAAACATTCTGTATTATTATCACCATTTTTTTATAATAAACATCATGACTAAAAGTGTAATAAAGAGGGGTATGAGGGGTCCTGATCCCAAAATCCTGGGCTTAAAAACATGAAATCCTGAGGTCCCAAATTTATAGAAATCTAAATCCTGACATCCCGAATTTTAAGAAATCTAAATCCTGAAACTACTTTTATAACAAGGCCGAAACCACCAAGGCCGAACTAGTTCCATGGCCAAAATGTCTTGTTGCCATAATTTTCATTATTAGAAATATCATCTGTTTCTTTGATTGGTGCACCAAAATAGGGGTTACACTAAAGACCTGAAAGTGGACGTGAAAAGACCTGAAAATATATGATTAAAATTATTCAAATTGTAATAACTTTTTTATTATTGGATGGAATTTTGTCAAGTTGGAATACAACAGAGAAAGATTGAATGTGTTTGCTTATGTGGGAAGCCCGATTTATACGAAAACATGATAGGGTGTGAAGCTAAAAGAGGAAGAGTTACATGTAGCAAATGGAGTTATCAAACTTGTGCAGGGGTTAGCAGTGATTGGTTTTGTGATGAACATAGACAGTGTATTTAACTTCATGAATATACAAATTTTATATTAGAGTAAAATTAATTTTATATGTGATCAATGTAGACTGTGAATAATATCGCATTTTAATGTTTTATAGTTTTGTGTACTTTTACAGTATGTAAACACATTATTCTGACAGCAGATTTTTTTATTCAATATATAAATTAAGTATTTTTTAATACACACTTATTCTAGATTATTAACACTTTTACAGTATGTTGAGTCACTAAGTTTTCTTTTTAATTAACAAAAATCTATTTTTTAAGTATTTTTACGAGGAATATTAATCTTGATGAAATTAAAGGATTAAACTTTTTTAGATTTGTATTATCATTTTGTTTTTATAAGCGTAATTACATGACAATTGAGAAACTTGTTCTACAATATTTGTTTCAATTAGTGTTTTCATTGTTACAGTCGATTCCACTTAATTGCATACCGCTTAATATCATAATTCGGTTAATTGCATAGTTTTCTCCTGCACAAAACCATTTCCCATTCATCCTATGTTAAATTGTCCGGTTTATATGCATAGCTCTACAAGTGGCCTTTCGGTTTATTGCATAGAAAATTATTGCCGTCTAGATATGCTTAGTTAAAACTGACGAGATTTTTGACCGGAAACGGTCATTTGGTAAGTATATTTTTCTTGAATGCATCCTTATTTTCGTTATTATTTCATATTTACTTCTGTGTTATTGAAATAAAGTTTTAAAACAGTTTCTTTCGTGTTTATATTATGGAATTTGATTTTAAAATAAACCTCGATGTCTACACAGGTAAAGTTTCCCATGTTCTATTTTAAGCCTCGAGGTCATAAAAATGTCAAACAGATAATTGTTGTAAAAACACTGACCATTTTACTTCAAAGGGTGTTGATAATTGATTGGATTTAAACAATTCTCCATAGATTACATTTGGGGTTAATTTTTAAAACAAAAACTCCTGCTAATTATCGACTGAGACTATAGTAGTCTCAGTTATCGATCATAACCAATGTGAACTCTAATGGGCTTGGGGTGATCTGTATTAATGTTAATATTATAGGGCATTTACATATGGTAAAAGAATTTTATACTTCAATCATTTGTTTTTAATATTTTATGAAAAGAGCATTTACTTTTAATAATTATATTTTCTCACTTTCAACACTTGTGTCCAGCAATTAACCCGTACAGGGCCCCACCATTACTACTTTGCATATACGAAACTAACAAGTTGTTACTTCAGTGCCCAACTGCATATCAACAGCAATTCATTACACATCTATTGTTAAAATAATTATAAACTGTGAAGTATTGTTTAAAAGTTTATTTTAATCAAAGCCTAACAATGTACATTGTACATATCAGGGCCGTAGCGTAATGGAGGCAAATGAGGCACATGCCTCACTTTTGAAACGACGACCAAACTTTTAAAGTGTCATTTTTTTTAAATTATGTATTTTACATTATCAATATTCGAGTTTCGCGTTTCAAATTATCTACCAGCACACTACTACATACAATATGTCCAATCTGCAGCAGCGATTGCAGCTTTTACCATAGCGATGAAGGTAAAAAAATAAGTGTTCCGAATACAAATCAAAATAAAAAATTGAAACAAATCTTAATGTCGTTACAAAACTGGTTGAAGATGGGTTCTTTAAAGAGAAAAAATATGAAAAGGTAACTCATGAGTATAAACACACCCTATAAGTATGCTGGCTTATTACTTTCCTTGGTTCATTTTTAAATTGATAACGCAATAGTTATTAATCTTTACACTAAAATAATTCATTGGCCAAACATATAATAATTATTCATAAATAATTTACACAAAATCATGAAGCGCGTTTTCTATGGAAGTCTTTATTGTATAAGGCAATTCTTGATTTTTATTTATCTTAAATAAAAGAATGAAATATATTTTTGGTATTGTTTGAAAACATTATTTTTCGTGTTTCTTTTTCTGTTAATGATCAGCATTGTCTGGTTGTATGCAAGCGTGTTCAATTGATTCGAGTGCGGTAGGTCGTTGGTTCGAACCCTGGTAGGTCAAACCAATGACTTAAAAATTGGTAGAATAATGTGTCCAGGTATCGGTCTTCCAGCAGAATAATGTGTCCAGGTAAGTCTTCCAGCGGAATGTTTACAGACAACTTGTGCATCACTTGTGAGATTAGAACGTCAAAATCCAGTTAAATAACTTTAATATTGAAACTTGATTTGTTACTTACTAGGCTAGTTGATAAAAAAAAAAAACGCATTTCTGTTATATTTTTTATCTTTTACCATAGATGGTAATGCTGGAAAAAGCTTCCCCCGTTTCAGGCACCCGAACCACCCTAAAAAAAAAGCCCCAAAATTTTTCGCCTCGCTCCGCTCGGCGAATGGCCTCACTTTAAACAGGCATGCCCTACGGCCTTGCATATGGGTCATAGAAACAAATCTATTTTTAGAACAGTTTATTTTCGTATCCCAGGTAAAGGAAAGTCTGAATGCAAATAAACTGAAACTAAATGTGTTTATAATCTTTATTTAAAGAAACAAAATAAAATAACACATATGACACTAGAGTAGACATAAAAATTTTATTAGAATAAATCAACATTCAGTATATTGTATGTGGATTACAGACGTTCATCTTTCTTCAGGGATTTCTTTTAGGCAGTGTCTGCGCGTACCCGCATGTGGGTACGAATTGCAAAATTGCCGTTCGTAGGCTACGCGTACCCCAATCCGGTTTTATAATAAATTGCCATCAGATTAACTAGAATAATTCAAGCCCTTTCCGTGTCCGATTTTCTCCATCGTAGATCAGCGGAATATAACGACTGAATTATTCGGGTTACCATCGGATCGGGAATTAAACGTAAAATATATACAGAAATTATCGCAATATTAGTGAATAAAATTGATCAACTACTTTAGAAGTTTTGTAATATTTATATATATGTAGTAAAATTTTCCTCGGTTAATAAATATTCTTAAAATGGGAAACGAGTGATATACGTGTGGGGCAGACATTTCAAAGTTATCCTGAATTGGAACAATTTGTTCAAAAGTATCACATGATCAGTCGATTAATGTTATCAGAGACATATAATATTATATGTCTCTGATTTTATACAATTGTATATGAAAACAAACTCGGAGTCAATTGCAGCTGCAGAGAAAAGAAGAACTGGAAACACAAAAAATAAAGAGGAAATAAAGTTTTACAGAATATTTTTTTCCTGCATTCACGGAGGCAAAAATTCTAAACAAGTTCGACAGCAAAAATTAAGGCCTAATACAATATTTCTGATAAACAAAGGCCGATGTCAATAATCTTCTATGAAAGCTTCGTTAATAAATAACAAAATGTTTGACGAAAATGTAAACCTTCAGCGCATCAAAAAATATTTTGCCTTTGAGGCGTGGAAGCAACTTAAAATTCGGATATTATATATTATAGGACTATAGTTTACAGGGACTGCATGTATATTTCATTTTCAATCAGTGTGCATTTAATTTGCAAGGTTTATTTATTTTATTTACTTATAAATACAATTCGAAAATATTATTTGTCATATATACCCTTATCACCCTTCACTCGTTCTACTCGAAATCCACTTATTATCGATAATTTCTGTATATATTTCACGTTTAATTCCCGATTTGATTGCATTTTATTATAAAACCGGATGTGGGTACGCGTCAATTTGACTATTCGTACCCACATGCGGGTACGCGCAGACACTGCCTTTCTTTTACTGATCTGTTCTATCCATGTTATTTGACTCTGTCATTTGGCATTTCGGATATAAGCATACTCCGCTTTATTGCATAATTTTGTCTGACAAATAGGCTATGCAAATAACCGGAATCTACTGTATCTATATTTAAACATGTATAATGTGATTTAATTGTGTATAATTATGTAATTATGTGTAACTAATAAAACCTCATTTTATGCTAATCGTTAAATATTTTTATTACAAGTTGCTTTTGACTCTGCTTGAATGAAAATGCAAATGTTTTATAAGTCAATGTTGAATATGGTATATCATGTCTCTTTGACTTGTATGTTTTAACATGCGAATTTTGATTATTCTTTGGTATCTCCCGTCTTCTTTTATTCTTTAATCAGTTTTGCGTATCATGTTAGTATCTTCCGTCAATAAAAAATAGAAAGAAGATGTGGTGTGATTCCAATGAGACAGATTTCAACAAGAGACCAAATGACATCGAACATGAAAAGTTATCAACCATATTTTTCGTCTATGTTTATCATTGTTATTATTAATCCACTTTCAGGCCTTTACTGTAACCCCAAAATAGTCCATAAAGAATAATACACATTTATATAGACAAATATATTTTCTTCCAGACTCATTGAATGGTGCTTAAAAAATTATTAAATTAAAGCTATATTTGCCTCGGGTTTTAAAAATTCTTCTATTTTCCCATCGCTACTGGAGGTCGCCATATTTGTTTTCTTAGATCGGGCATGAAGAAAAGAAAGATTTCATTGCAAGACAGCATCCAGTTTGGTATTGCTGTGTTTTACCAAGGGCTATCTTTGAACTTATAGTTACATCTTCTTCTTTTTTTTTAAATCTTTCTTTAAATACTCATATTTTGTTTTGTTTAGACAGAATGTTTCGAATAGTATCAAAGTGTAACTGAGGAAAAAAAGGGGGTGGGGGTGACAACACCTCCCGGGACGTGATGGTGGCCAGTACCTAGTCCCTATTCGACCATCTGGATACCTGATATCAGATTGTGACTGAATAACAGACAAAAATAATATTTTAATAAAAAATTTATTGCACGTACTCGCTATCTGTATCATTTATCTCTATTTATATTCACGTTTAAATTGGGTTATAGTATGACCTTCGGTAGTCTTTGAAGGTAAAATCGATGTTTAATTAGAAGATATCTACATTAAAATACAATAAAATACACAAGAAATGCTGATAAATATTATCAAGTATAGGCCTCTGTTAATTGATTAATATTTAAGACTAGTTTGAAATCAGTTGAATATGCGTTTAAGCATGTTATGAATCAAATATGAGAATTTATGTCAAATATGAGAATTTAGGTCAAATATGAGAATTAGGGTCAAATATGTTATTATAACTTTGACTGCTAATTATATAAAAAGTAGCATTTTCCGGCGCTAAAAGGTATCTAAATATTTGAAATACGCATGCATCTGGTTGGTTGTTGTGCTGTCAACAAATGGAAATGTTTAACGACCTTGACTGACTAAATAGCCTTCTACCATTTCGCAAGCAAAGTTTTATACGAAACCGGAAAAAAAGAAATATATATATATTGAAAAATCGTGGTGACTAAAATAAAAATAACGATTTGTGTTTACAACAAACACAAAGAAGTAATTTACTGTAAGTCATCTTTCTGACTTTGAATAAAATTCATTGGATTTGATATGCTCATCATTGGCGGATCCAGGGGAATCCCCCCTTTTTTTTTTGGCCGATCAATGCATTTGAATGGGAGCATATAGTTGGAACCCCCTTTACTCTGGGTTAGGACCCACCTTTTTCAAATGACTGGATCCGCCCCTGCTCATAATGAGATTGTATCATGTTTACACCATAGTTTTTTTTTCAATAAGAGATACACGAATACTCATTATAAAAGAGGACTAAATGAAAGTCCTTTATATATAAACAAATAATTCTTTGTATTTTTTGCTGGGTAATAGTTTATAAAATTAGATGGATTTGGTATGATTGCGAATGACACCACTTCCCACCATGAGACCAAATGACGTAGAAGCAATCCGTTGAACTATGGACTGTCGTACAGCCTTAAACGATGAGCAAAATAGAACACATGTACCGCATAGTACGTTATAAAAATAGACAGCAGTCCTTTTGCGCCAAATTTTGTTTTCCAAATATATCAATTGCGCCATTATTCGGAATATACGAAAATATATGACCAAAAACAACTTTGAATAAGAAAATATTTTGTAAATTTATATTTTGACAAAAATTATCAACATAAATTTATTAAAAAACATTTACCAGGCATGCGCCGGAAAGTAAACATCAGTACGTTGATGGTTTTCTGTAACAAAAGAAGAAGAACTCATTTGCGCCAATTTACCTGTATGCATATCTATCTATCATGAATATAAATGATTTATATTTATTTCTATTTTTGGCTTAAAAAGTATCATTTGTTCGGAGACATTTTATCATGAGGATGAGCATCTAGAGAGATATTTTTGGAAATGCAATAGACAGTCCATGAACAGAGATAGAAGAAAATTACAAGATATGTCAAAAGAGAAGAAAATAGATTTAAGCTTTTGCTGATTATGGTCAATTATGTTTTAGCCACATAAGTTGATGACACAGTGCTACGTTCCCATTATCCGTATTGGCTAAAACTCTATTTACATCAAGACGTACCAGTAATGGAACAGAAGCATTCCACAGGGATTATAATGAACTGTTTTATGCAGTTCATCCTTCAATGTTTGTCTTTTTGGACAATGTAGTGAAGTTATACAAGCTACTGCATACATTAAATTGGGAAGTACCTGATGCAGCAGCAGTAAGAAGAAAGTATGTTTCAGAAAAGGAAACATTTGCCGGTTCCTAGTCCGAATAAAGGAGAAGGGAAGTCAGTTTCTTCTAATTGGCGCAATCGTATGTTTTATTTTTGGCGCAAATGACACCATGTAATTTTAAAACAGGTGGCACAAACGTAGCATTGGAGTAAAAAGTTGTGGCGCAAAAGCACGCATTTTTGGCGCAAACGGATCTTTCCCATATACCCCGAAATTCAAAAATGAAACTGAGAAAACTAACGGCCGCAACTCTGTGAAAAAAACAGTTAACAAAAACAAATATAAATATACACCGAGCAACAAACAGACAACCATCGAATTACATTCTCCTGACTTTTTGCATGTTTAATCCCATCACATTATGTATGTATAAAAAAAGAAGATGTGGTATGAATGCCAATGAGCAGGGGCGGATGCAGGAATTTTCGAAAGGGGGGTGCTAACCCAGGGCAAAGGGGGGTGCAGAGGGTGCAAAACATATGTCCCGATACAAATGCATTGATCGGCAAAAATAAAGGGGGGGTGCGCACCCCCGGACCCCCCCCCCCCCCTTTGATCCGCCACTGATGAGACAACTCTCCATCCAAGTCACAATGTGTAGACAGTCAACAAGTATAGGTAAAAGTTACTTAAGCATTTCTATATTTTCCAACTTACAATTTGAAATAGCTATTTTCCTTAAACATGTTAAAGGATTTTTCACCTTGAAATCATAATTTTAACAAGAAATCTTCATACTAAAGTTTTTGATAAGGTTGGCGGATATTTCTTGGCTATATATGACTTATTGAAAAGTATTATTTTATTATTGAGCTGGTTATTCCAGTTGATCCTTCTTGCCACAATTAATATGATACCAGGGTTGTCTTTTTGTCCAGAAAACTACTTTTAGTAACATCATTTATATTGTGAGTTTTTTGAAACAGACAATTGTCACTCCTATAAGAAGCCGAACTAACAATGTGTCCCTGTTCTTCTAGCCAAAATGTTCTTTTATCATTTGTGCAAGGGGCTTCCTCACTGAGATGAGTTAATAGACACTATTATCATCCTTAATTTACCTTCACGTTCCACTATAAAGATGACTTTTTTTTTACATTCAAAAATTAGCTCTCATCTTTCACACTGAACTTTTAATACAGCTAATACCACAGACATAGAAATATCTGGATCATATTTTCATTATCACTTGAAACTGACATTAATAATTCACGATGAAAGTGATGAGAAGTAACGTAATCATCAATCGATCAATCACGATGAAAGCGATATTCCCGCCGAACACCTTCATGTGGAGTCTATGTCCCACAGTTGAGGCGATATCCCAGGCTTGCATTTCATGTATATGATTTTCCTGAAGAGGGTTGTTTCTTACGAGGACAACTTTTGTGCAAATGGTTCTTATTTCTGTATTTATAATTCTTTTTCTTCGAAAGTTTTCGATGGATGTCAGCATGATTTGATTGTCCGTTATCAAATACATGTATCTGTATGTGTAACAAATTAATAAAAGTTTCCATCGTCGAAGACACAGTCCCAATTTGTTTGTTTTGAACATGAACTCATTCAAATTTCATCTGATTTTCACTTGTTCATGATAATCCACTTGACAGATGCCAGTGATGTAGAATTGACTGCTTACCCTTTAAAAAACTTGTTTCTCCTAATTTTTGCATGAGTTCGTATTTTGTTCAATATTTTTGCATGTTTGTAGCGTTAATATCACATAGATTTTGATGGTTGTTTCATTTCCATAGGCAGATCCAGGGGAGGGACCCGAGGGGCCCGGGCACCATTTTCGTGGGATAAATTTGGTTGGCTATATAGGAAATCACTGAAGCGTGCCTGACGTGACTGGAGCGGGCCCTCTTAGGTCAGTCAGACCCCTTTACAAAAAGTCAGTCTTGATCCGCCAATGATTCCCCCATGGATATATGTTGTCTGTCCTCCTTTAACTAAAAAGCTTTGATTGGTATCTTCTGAGACTACTATTAAATGTATAACACATTGGAATAAAACGTGTTAGATGTGATCGAGTCAGTCTAAACGAAGAAAATTGTGAGTGTTAGCTATTTGACATGACATGTTTTGCATGATTAAACATTTAAAAGGCCCCTCATGGGGGGGGGGGGGTCGTAGTAATCACATAATCACCATTTTTTTGCCAATATAATCACATAATCATTAAATATTTGCTTATCTTTAGTAATCAAATAATCATAAACTAAAAATACAGTCCTAGGTAATCAAATAATCATGAAATATTTGGCTTAATAATCAAATAATCATTAAAAAAACGGCCAAGTAATCACATAATCAAAAACCCCATGAGGGCCCTCATTTAAAACTTTGCCATATAAGGAGACGTAACTCAGCCATGACTTCAGATAACCTTACTTGTACAAAGGAGTCTGTGAAGAATTTACCTATTTGTCCGGGTTTGGATAAAAAAAAAAAAACGGGTCCCTGACTCAAAGTTTTCATTTTGTTTTCTGAAAACACATCATCATTGAAGAATTATCAATTCATATTTTTTCTTTAAAAAAATCCATCTTTAGGTTTCCATAATTTATTACATTTTAGAAAAAAAAGCATGATATAACTAACTTTTTTTTCTGGGAACAATATACTGAAAACATATTATGTTACAGATTTTGGCAAGTAAAACAAGAAATTCAATAGTTTATCAATTCTAACATTGTCTAATTAGAGTAAAATCCTTGCATCTACATTGATAACCATTAAATGAGGGAAATGCATTTAAAAGCTTGGAATCTCACGTGTTTTATGTTGTGATTGTATTATTACAGACTAGGGAATAGCTCTGGTAGCATGGATGGAGGCGATCACATACGGACACATAATCAAAGAGCTGAAAGCTATGAGGAAAAATGACGCCACTGTCTCTAATATTGGGATATTTTTTATGCAAGTCTTGATTTTCACATACCGTAATTAGTTTAACAATGCAAAATGTCTCATAAGCATATAATTGATATTCGTATATGTGTGTGTGTGAAGTGAAGTGAAGGTGACAACTGGGTGTTTTTTTTAAGACAAATGAATAGGTCAAGACTACAATTGTACAAATAAATACCGTAGAAAGGCTTGTATATTTCTCACTGAATACACATTTGATAATATCATCAGAGACCTTTTAAAAGTCTTAAATTTAATAAGGTTTTATTTGTGATAAATATCACAACGCTAAATGATAAACACGTTCACATTAGGTTAAATTCGAAGTGAACAAATAATGTAGATCAAAATTAATATGAAAAGTATCTGGATTCCTAAAATCAACATAGTTAAACATAAAATTTTCTTGTACAGAATAAATTCATAAATAAGTTTTTAGAAGAGTCAAATATAGGATAAAACAACAGCAATACAGTCAACATTACGGAATACACATCACGCGTGTAGTTCAACGGATAAATCTAGGTCAACGTCACTAAACAGTAAAATTTATGGCAAGCCGTTTTACTATTTATTCGCATTTCAAGATATCTCCTATAATATATAAGATATCTTATATAAATATAAGATATCTCCTTTAATATATAAGATATCTTATATAATTTCATTTTTATAAGATATCTCATATATTATATAAGATATCTTTAATGTTATTTAAGATATCTCATAAAGTGTATATGATATCTTATATACTTTATAAGATATCTTCTAAAGTTTATAAGATATCTTCTAAAGTTTATAAGATATCTTATAAAGTATATGAGATATCTTATAAACAATCTTTATATAAGATATCTTATATAGTTTATAAGATATCTTATATAGTTTATAAGATATCTCTTATAGTTTATAAGATATCTCTTATAGTTTATAAGATATCTTATATAGTTTATAAGATATCTCTTATAGTTTATAAGATATCTCTTATAGTTTATAAGATATCTTATATAGTTTATAAAATATCTCACATAGTTTATAAGATATCTTATATAATTTATAAGATATCTTATATAGTTTATGATATATCTTATAAAGACAATTATATAAGATATCTGATAAACTATATAAGATATCTTATAAACTACATATGATATCTTATAAACTTTAGGAGATATCTTATAAAATCTTATAAACTTTGGGAATATCTTATAAAATCTTATAAATTTTAGGAGATATCTTATAAAATCTTATAAACTTTAGAAGATATCTTATAAACTAAATAAGATATCTCCTTTAATATATAAGATATCTTAAGATATCTTATATAATTTCATTTTTATGAGATATCTTATATATTATATAAGATATTTTTAATGTTATATAAGATATCTTTAATGTTATATAAGATATCTTCTAAAGTTTTTAAGATATCTTATAAAGACAATTATATAAGATATCTGATAAATTATATGAGATATCTTATTAACTATATAAGATATCTTATAAAGTTTATGAGATATCTTGAAGTAAGAATAAATAGCAAAACGGCTTGCCATAAAAATTGCTTACGACAACAACCATGACAACGTAGTCATGGGCAAAAACATTACCATCGGCCTAATGTAAAAAAAAGTTTTCCAAATCTAGATCACCCTCTGGGAGCTTTGATGACCTTCTTTCAGATCTTCATCGTCCACTAGGGTTACATTACATATAAACCATTCTCTTTTCACTGCCAGTTCATTTTCTAAAACGTTTGAGAGATTATGCACTTGACAAAGGAGGCACCAATACATTTTCTGTAATATACAGACTAGTCAGTATTATTTGTGATGTAGCTCTTTTCTGTCTTTTCAAACCAGTAAGATATCTTATAAAGACAATTATATAAGATATCTGAAAACTATATAAGATATCTTATAAACTATATAAGATATCTTATAAACTTAATAAGATATCTCCAATAATATATAAGATATCTCCTATAATATATAAGATATCTTATATAATTTCATTTTTATGAGATATCTTATATATTATATAAGATATCTTATATAATATTATTAATTCGTATATTTTAACAAATGTGATTCGTTTAGGAATAGTCACATGTTAAACTATATTTTCGAAGGTAGAGAGAAAACGTCGGATAGCAAAAAGCATATTGCACGGTTATTTTTAGAATATCTAAAAACCGACATACTTTGTGACGTCATGTATTGAATTTCAGGTTATTGTTTTTTAAAAAACGTTTTAAAACACATGATATCTGTGATCGATTATTTGAAGAAAAAAATCTTCAAATACATAAGCTGTCCAAAAAAAAGTAAATGAATTAACAACTAATATGTTGTTATTGTCAAGGAGACAATGTTATATCTATAAAATTCCAGCAAACCTAAATGACTATTTTGATACAAATATGGTCGGAAATTAATAATATAACTAATGTAGCCTTTGTATGAGGTTAATACAGGATATATCGACTCATAGAAGTATATCGACCTCGGACTTCGTCCTCAGTCAATATACTTCTTTCAGGTCAATATATCCTTGTATCGACCTCATACAAAGGCTATATTTGTATATTATATAAGATATCTTTAATGTTATATAAGATATCTTCTAAAGTTTATAAGATATCTGATAAAGTATATGAGATATCTTATAAACAAATTTTATATAAGATATCTTATATAATTTATAAGATATCTTATATAGTTTATAAGATACCTCATATAGTTTATAAGATATCTTATATAGTTTATGAGATATCTTATAAACTATATAAGATATCTTATAAACTATATAAGATATTTTATAAACTATATAAGATATCTTATATACTAAATAAGATATCTTATAAAGTTTATAAGATATCTTGAAGTAAGAATAAATAGCAAAACGGCTTGCCATAAAAATTGCTTACGACAACAACCATGACAACGTAGTCATGGGCAAAAACATTACCATCGGCCTAATGTAAAAAAAGTCTTCCAAATCTAGATCACCCTCTGGGAGCTTTGATGACCTTCTTTCAGATCTTCATCGTATACTAGGGTTACATTACATAAGAACTATTCTCTTTTCGCTGCCAGTTCATTTTCTAAAACGTTTGAGAGATTATGCACTTGACAAAGGAGGCACCAATACATTTTCTGTAATATACAGACTAGTCAGTATTATTTGTGATGTGGCTCTTTTCTGTCTTTTCAAACCAGTAAGATCGGAACCTTTACATGAGGAAAAGAGGAAATTCTTTCCTGTTGATTTTGCCAATAGAGGAATTGATGCAATCAATATCTGCAACGTTCTATATCACAAGGAGGTAACATCTAAAATTCTTATTTATTTTCAAAATCAGTCTGTTCCTATTGTATCCTACAGTCACACCAAAACCATTGCACCTAAAATACTTAACTATAAACAAGCATTGCAGGACCTTGACTTAGAACAATACATAAAAAAACCTCCGACATGTGACTGTTCCCATCCTCCTTAGAATTACAGCCCCTCTGATCATGTTATAACTGGGGATCTTAACATAATTCAACATGAAAATCTCCGAAAGGTGATTTCTCATGGTCCTAAGTTAAGAGAATCCCAACACAAATACAAAAAAAAAATACAAATATTTTTATTTGCACAAACTCAAATACAATAATTGGCAACGGCCCATACAACTAGTATACAAATAGTAATGATGCAGCAATTAAACAATACTACATAGCATATCATTGGGCACGTTTCGAACAATGAAATATCAATATATATATAGGTTAATTTTTAAGAATAGACTACTGACATAAGTATATTGTATGTTATAGCTTCAAATTGTTCATATTACTCATTTATAAGGACATTTTTCCTTAATTCAAATGATTGATTAATAAAAGATGATATTAATCTAAGTGTTTTTCTACACTTGTTATTAAGTAGTAGTTTGATATATTCAGCCTCAGTTTTGGATTGTTTGTCATAATTTTTAAAATAGGATAATTTTGATATAAGAACATTTCTTTGTGATTCATATTTTGTGCAGTGCAAGATAAAATGTTTTTCGTCTTCTATATTTTTATTATGACATAATTTGCACAACCTTTCTCTTGGTTAACTTGCATGTATCTACCTCTTTCAATTTCAAGATTGTGTGCACTTAGCCTTAGTTTTGCCAAAGGTGCCCTATCTTTCAACATATTCAATTGGTCGACATAGTGTGCACGTTTATTTGAGAAACAAAAATGACGAAAAAATGATAGTTTTGATGATTCTGTAATATATAAATTCTGTTCTTGTAAAATTTGGTCATGAATTCGTTGTTTTATTTGAGCAAGCATAGGTGTAATAGGTACATTAAAAGATGTTAAATACACATAAATTGGAACCATAACTTCAAAATGAATATGGAGTCCATTGAGGACTACGCCAGAGCATGGGCTAGAATGGGTTAAAACTATCACGTCTCTGATAAAACGTCGCATTCACAAGTAAAAAAACTATGTGAACGATCGACCAAAGTCCGTTTTCAGAGACAAAGAGGCCATGAAATGTCTCTCGTCTCTTCATGATAAGTATGTTGTTGTTCCTGTGGACAAAGCTTCAAATAAAATTGTCTTTGTATGTAAATCGTATTACTACGAATGTCTTGTAAAAGAATTGGGTATAAAGGAGCACTCAGGTAATCCCACATATAAAAACATATCATTTGATAAGGATGAGATTTTATCAAATCATAAGTCGTTCATGGCTTAAATAAACATTACTTTGAACACCAAATCGGAGGACTTACCTTGTTTGTATTGGATACCAAAGCAAAATTCCGTACAAACAACGGTATATTGCTGGCTCATCTTCATGTTCCACTAAAGAGTTGTCCATTAGATTGACTAAAATTCTGTCCGCAGTGAAAGATGGTCTTCAGAAATACTGTGAAACTGTTTACTCACGTAGTGGTATTAACCATGTTGATTCTTAAAAATTCTAAAGAACTTCTGGACAATTTTAAATCTCGGTCTTTTTCTGAAATTAGTTCTATCAAAACTTTTGATTTCTCAACCCTGTATACCACCATTCCCAATGTGAAATTAAAAAATCGCTTAAAAGAATTAATCCACAATGCCTTTCAACAGGGATGGGGTAATTGAAAATGTAATGGTAATTAAGTGTAATGCATTACAATTTTTCATGTAATTGAATGTAAGGTGTAATTGAGCATTTTTTTAATTACTTGTAATGGTAATTTAATTAATTACAATGAAAAAAGCATGTAATGCTCAATTACTTTTTAATTACATTTCAATTACATGTACTTTTATGGTGTTTATGATAAGGATTTATGTTTAATAATATAAATTGTAAAGTTATATTTATTTTTCAAATATTGATATCACATACTTTCTGTAATTTATTCTAAAGTTTTTATATTACTTATTTGACCAATAGAATTTTTTCTGAATAGTCTTATGATTTGAAAAAAAAACATGTTTTTAAGAAAGATCTGTAACTAAATAGATTGAAAAGTAATAAATCACCATGTTAAACTAAAACAAAAAAAGTGTGAAAAATCTTTATGAGAGTTCATTTAGAATTAAAATTTACTGCACACAATCATTTTGTCAAATTAGTATACACAAAAGGATTATAGAGATAAAAATTAACAGCTGTAAAAACAAACAGCAATTAATCAGATTGAAATGTCCAGGGGCAATGCCACTATTACATGTATTTTGTCTAATTAGTAAAATATTGCTAAGATATAGACATTATACACATTGTTTGTACTAAAATTTATTTTCAATGTTGTGACAAGGATACCTTTTAATAATTATTAAGTGATTTTTTTTAATTTATTTATAATTTCTTTATTCATGCTTTGTTTTATTTAAATAACTTCATTTCTGAGATGTCAAAACACCCCTTAATGTATTGGCAAGTTAATAGGAACTAATTTCCTCTTCTATCAACACATCTACTGGTTACGGAAGTATAATACCTCCATGTTCTAATTAAGCGATATATGCCACATTAGCTCCTATAGAAATACTTTTGAGAATAACTGTCAAAGTGTACCATTGTGTACAGACCAGAAAGATGCAGACTAAATGACAAAACATTAAAATTTCTCATGATTATCAAATGCAACGCTTAAACTATGTTTACATGAATATTTTACACATACATTATACATACATGTATAATATTGGTTAACAAATATTATGATGAAATGTAATGTGTAATTTAATTAATTACTTTAGTAAAGTAATTGTAATTTAATTAATTACATTTCAAAAACTGTGTAATGTGTAATTAGTGTAATTGACCATTTTTGCAATGTAATGTGTAATTTAATTAATTACATTCCAATGTAATTGACCCCAAGTCTGCCTTTCAACATAAAAATGGTAGCATACGCTATAAATTTATTATTTTGGTATTTCATAAGGCATATTTTGTTAATAGTGACAAACAAAAAGGTAAAACATGCTACACAGAAGAACAAGTGGTCAGTATGCTGGAGTTTCTTATCGATAAAATATTTGTTGAGTTTGGAGGTAGACTTTTCCAACAAATTGTCGGCATTCCTATGGGAACAAACTGTGCGCCTCTTCTTGCCGACCTCTTCTTATTTTCAAATGAATCGGAGTTCCTCCAGACACTTGTCAAAAACAAGAGGATCAAAGAAGCCAGATTATTTAATTTCACTTTCAGATGTATTGATGATGTTCTTTCCATAAACAATCCGAACTTTTCTGATTGGGTTATATGACATTAATATATCCCCCAGAACTAGAAATTAAAGAAACAACAGACACGGCTTCCTCTGTCTCATTTTTAGACTTATATCTCAAATTTGACTTACACAGTCATCTCAGTACCAGAATCTATGACAAACGAGACGATTTTAATTTTTAAATTATAAATTCCCCCCACCTTAGTAGCAATATACCAACTTCACCTGCATATGGGATATATATTTCCAAACTTATTCGATATTCGAGCGCTTGCAGCTCCTACTCAGACGTTGTAAAACGTCATCAGCGTCTGAGTAGAAAGTTGATGAACCAGGGGTATGTCAAAGAACGTGTCGTCTTTTTTCTAAAAAAAAGTTCATCGGAAGGTACCAAGACCTTGTTGATAAATATTCCGTATCAACTTCACAAATAATACATGATGGTCTTGATGTATGAATCTGCGTACTGATGTTGTTTATCATCTTAACGTGTTTTATTGTTCTTTCATTTGTATTTGTTCTATTATTAATATTACTTTTACTGTTCGGTTGTTTTTTGTTATATCCATTTGGCGTGGCTCGGTACTTATACATCCCGTCAATGTGTTTGTATTGTCTTTCATTTTTTGCTTGTGTGTTTTGTATATACGTCTTTTTGTATTTCTTTGGTTCGTATAACGTGACTCTGTACTTTGAAGGAACCCGTCGGTATGATATTGTTCTATTTTATGTCATTATGATATTGTTCTATTTTGATGTCATTATGATACATTTCTATTATGAATTACAAAATACGTTGAACCACAAACGTCAAAATCATTCAATTGCGTAGTGGAATTAAAACTATTTGTGGATTCTTATAAATTCTATATAATTTTTTGACTATTTTAAATCTCGGTCTATTTCTGAAATTTATTCTTACATACTTTTGATTTTTTAACCCTGTTCTTCTGTCTCAAAGTAAGGGGACTAACATCAAAAGAGAGGTCACAAATTTGGATGAACTTAATGTACAATTTGTAAACCAGTCTAGTGCTAGACTAAGGGATTCCATTTTATGGGTCAGGAACAACCTACATAAACGTACTAAAACAAGGTGACACAGAAGTTTGTAGATAGACGTTTTTGTGTTCTGTTAAATTGATCCTTTTAAAATTGTTACACGATGATGACTGCTGTACCGATATTTTGACTATTTTATTTATTGTGTCTGTTTAGTAAACGCATCACTGTAAATATAACGGAATTTGATGAGACTTGTCATCTAAGTGAGAGGGTTAGCGCTATAAAACCCGGTTCAATCCACCATTTTCTACATTTGAAAATGCCTGTACCAAGTCAGGAATATGACAGTTCTTGACCATTCGTTTTTAATGTGTTTTGATATTTGATTTTGCCATGCGATTATGGATTTTTCGAATTGATTTTCCTCTGACTTCAGTATTTTTGTGATTATACTTTTTGACTAACAGATCGAACAACTGATGTTATTTAACCCTGCTGACTGCCATTGGCGATTGCCGCAAATAAAATTGATCACAAGATGTAACATGTGTAACAAAATGGATCTTAATATAAATTTAATACTAAACAGAAAACAATAAACTTGTGGCCAAGATGTTATGCCACAAACATAAGGTGTCAATATATTATTTTTTGTACACCAGATCCGAATTTCGACAATAATTATCTCTTCAGTGATGTTAAGGATCGAAACGGTATTTGGAAAGCCATATAATTTACCCTCAATTTGAGATAGACTCTTGAATTTTAAGAGTCCATATAGGATGAATCATATTAACCGGAGGGAAAATATTTATATATATTTTTTGATAATCAGACTATTTCTTTGCATAATTTTATTCAACAATATCATTTACATATATTGACAATGTAATTGCGCTTTGGCACAGAGTATTCAGCAAATGAGGTATAAAAATTTCAGAAAAAGTACATAATAAAATGGGTAAGCTGCCAATATTTTTATTTTTGAAACAAAATAATAAGAGAATCCATTTCAGATTATGATTTGCATTACTTAAAATGCAGCTGAATCAATAGCAATGTCACCTTTATAATAAATTAGTGTATTCCCTCGAAAAAATAAGAAAAAAATAACATGGAATGAAGGTTATGTTGAAAATTTGTGTAAATATTTTTGACAGTTTTAATAAATGGAAAAATATTCAATTGAATATGAAAAAAATATCAATAAAATAGTGTAAATTTGCAAAATTGCTATCAAAACAAAATATAGATCTGTAATTTAAAAGTCAAATTTAAAAATAAAGAAGTTTGAAAACTTTTGAATCTGAATTTACAAATACAAAATGGTGCATAAACTGCATTACTCTATCTAAAATGATCTCAAATAGAATTTTTTGGAATCCCAGACCAAAATACCAGATCACACCCTCACTCTTAAAAAGAAAATTTAAAATCCCACACCAAAATACCAGATCTAGCCCCTACCTTTTAAAAAGAAAACTTTGAAGCCCAGACCAAATGGTAACTATCTGATTTGTAGCAGGTCAAGTTTACGGTCTTGTTTCATACACGCCACTGACTTACGACCTCATGATGCAATCAAAAGGTAAGTTTACGGTCATATTTCATACACGCCAGTGACTTACAACTTTACCATGCAAAGAAGAGGTCGCACCCTGTCTCTAAATCATGTAGTACTGATGCACAATTTAAATTCTGTGCTGTTTTAGTTAAATTTAATTTTAGTTCAACAGGTTTTAGAGCAATACAGTTTTTCACCAGTAAATTAAAAAAAAAATATGAAAAAATATGAAAGCCCTTTTTCTCCCCCACTAAAAAAACCATGAAAAATATAAACTAATTTTTGGATTTAAATTGAACCTTATCAGATTTTACCATGAATAATAGTTAGATCCCAGTGACCTACTTTTGCCAGAAGGGCAGCCCCTACATAGACTCAATGAACTGATGCAATACCGCACTCTTTAAACTTAACCAAATTCAAATATAATAAATACAAAGTGTCAGATCTACTTCTACTATAAACGCATCTATAGTTGGATTTTATCATTTCAAACTATACTAGTCACATGCAAAAAATGTCAAAATTAAATTTAACTTAACAAAATGTAGACCAGTAATAATGTTCAGGATATATATTTAAAAAAATCTTTTAATTTAAAGAAAAATTCAAAAGCTAAGATAAAACAGCATAGCATAAAATATTGCTATGTATAAAAGGGCAGGATATATAAATGAATTTAAATACTGTAAATTTGATTCCCTGAGATATAAAATATATACTGCAAATATCAAAACATAGATCACTAAATTGAAATGATTGAACATTTTGTCAGTATAAATGCTGAAAATAGTTTAAACTATATAGAATGATTTATGTATAAGGGTGAGAAATATGTAGTAGACTTAATCTAAAAACAAAATGGTGGTCTCTCCTGGTGAGCAGGTTTCCTAGCTGCACCCCTTGGTGCAGGTCTTCTGGATTCACATGATTGCTTTGGAACAATCTTGGATTTATCTATCATTTAAGATCCTTTAACAATATCAGGGAGCTTGAGAACCTCTGATTGTGTGCCCTCATCTTTCCTTGTAATTACTGGTTTATTCTTGAATATAACCTAGGAAAAATGGTAAATAAATTAATGTGATTATAATAAGAAGTTTGCTTACAAATCACCTTCTTCAATTGCTATTTTTTCAGGAGACAAATTTACATATGACATTTCAAAGGGGATCATACAGATTTGTTGAATGACACGTGGGAAAGTCTCAACCAATCAAATTATTATATATACCAGATATCAAACCATCAACATGATCAATATGTATAAACAGTGGAATAATATATTTCATTTTATCTGCCTTACTGTTCTCTTATCAGATGATATTACCTTATTGTCCTTTTCTTAATGTCACCAGTCAACATTATATTTTATCTTACCTGTCTGACAGTCCCCTTATGGGCTATTTAAAAGAAATGATGCCAAAGTGTGACAAACATGGTAAAAAATTAAGTCATTGCTAATCTTTTTTCTATCATTTTTCTTTAATCCAGAGACATTCAAGTTTACAAAACTACCAAGGGTTAATGCAAATAATAAAAACAAAAATTTTAACAACATTTTACTCATAAGAATTCATCCACTTTTCAAAGGAAACAACAAAATAATAATATCAACTGACAAACATAAATAAGAATATAAATATCAATGTAATTTTTTTGTTTGTTGCAATAAAGGTACTAAATGATTTTCCTGCAATTTTTTTTAACTTATAAACAGTTTTTTTTTTTAAATATGTAAATTTCAGCAATTTTTAGTGTATTCTTTAATATCTTATTTCAAAAGTTTTTATATCTCTTTGCAAAAGCTTTAATTTTATATAAAAAGTATAAGGAAGCAAACATATATGATCTAATTACATCCTCTGAAAATTTCACAACAATTGCTTCAGTCAATTCTAAGTTTTCTTCATTTAAAAAATACAAACATGTGTTTTTTATTCCTTTTGTTACACTCCTGACATATTTTTTCAGTAACTGTAAGACTGTTTTTTAATGGAATGATTAGAAAATCAGTAATGATATCTATTTTAAACTTACAATCTCACAAATAAATAAATTTATTAGATATTTGATTACATATTTTTTTAATTTCTGAGCAAAGAGCAAACTTTTAACATGTTTAATGAGAATTACACTTTAATTTTTAAGAATCTTTGGTGAATAGTGAGCAGAAAAATCACTTCTACGAGACAGATCGGCTTTCTCATTACATTGTAAAGATGTTACAATTATTTTAATAAAGAATCATGTTGAATTTTGTTATAGATAAGCTACATCAGAAACTTGTCAGGAGTGTAACAAACAAATGTTACACTCCTGACCATAATTTATTGCTACCATATTTTAACCTGATACTGACCTGAAATCATGTAGTCTTTATATTTCACATATTATTTTAGTGCAAATTAAGAACAGGTTAAAAAAAATTATATACTTCTTACATATTTACAAATTTTGCTAATTGTCTATTTAAAAAAAAGATGGCTTTCCTTTAAACCTTGTTCAGTCTCTTGTTTGATACTATATATATGCTGTTTTTATGTCAGATAATGTATTATGATAAGTTTGTTCTTACTACCAAAGATGGTAGCAGTATGTGCTCTGTATATTAAAAATTGTCCAAAAATGTACCCAAAAATGTCAGGAGTGTAACGCTTTAAAATGTTTAAGTGTAACATTCATGTTATTTTTTATAGAAACAATGTTGTTATTATTGGTTTTCTTTTCTGGAATTTGAGTGTGAACACCATCTGTTGCATATTTTCAGTAACAAACATGCAATTATTATGGCCTTTATTGCTTGTTTATGCTCAATACTTGTATGTCAGGACTGTAACACATTTAAACAAGCTAGTTCAATTGCAATTTTAGTTCAAAAATTTCAAAAGTAATGATGTAGACTTGTATTCTGTGTTAAGCTGAGGTGTAGTAATGTCATTTTATAATAATTGTCAGCTTGTTTTTCTTCCAATAACTTACCTTTGCTAATAAGATTGAAATAAGGCATTTGTTTGTGTTACACTCCTGACATTGAAGTATTGAGCATACAAAAGCAATAAAGGCCATAATAATGGCATGTTTGTTACTGATAAACTGTAACAGGTATTGTTCACTGAAATTCAAGAAAAAACAACAATATAACAACATTGTTTCTAAAAAATACATCTTAACCCAGTTGTTACACTCCTGACATACCAGGGTAGTCCTCTTATTGTAACCATAATATTCCAGTAGTAGATCTTCAGGGTCAACTGGATGCACCTGTGCCAAGCTATGATACTAAACAAAAAAAATACACCGTGCAAGATGTACAGAAACATGTAATTTCACCTACAAAGACATTTTCTGGCAGCATATTGACTTTTACTAACATTTTTTTTTACACAAACTTATTTGACTTACCTTATGAGGCTTATAAAAATGTAAATATATGGAAGAATTGAACAAGAAATCATAGTCAAGATATTATAGTTGGATGAAAGATATTGTTTGGTATTGTATCTGCCCTTATTTATTCTATATCATCAATGAATGGACATGCTCTCTTCTAAATGTCACACTAAAAGCGTTACACTCCTGACATTTTGAGGTACAATTTTGGACAATATTTTTTAAACAGAGCACATGCTGCTATTATCTTTGGTAGTTAGGACCAACTAATCACAATACATTATCTGACCTAAAAACATTACAGATATAGTATCATACAAGGGACTGACAAAGGTTTAAAGGAAAGGCATCATTTTTTTTGAAATAGCCCTTATCAGGTGTTATATCTTTTATGTATATCCCTTTTATTTATGTCACCAGTCAACATTATATTTTATCTCACCTGCCTGCCAGCCCTCTTATCAGATGATATTACCTTATTGTCCTTTTTATCTATGGTACTAGTCAGCTTCCTATTTTATCTTACCTGTCTGACAGTCCCCTTATCAGGTGTTATTACTTTATCATCCCTTTTATTAATGTCACCAGTCAACATTATATTTTATCTCACCTGTCTGACAGTCGGGCCCTCTTATCAGATGATATTACCTTATTGTCCCTTTTATATATGGCACCAGTCAGCTTCCTGTTTGATCTTACCTGTCTGACAGTCCCCTTATCAGGTGTTATTACTTTATCATCCCTTTTATTAATGGCATCAGTCAACATTATATTTTATCTTACCTGTCTGACAGTCTTCTTATCATGCTGGTTCCTTGGACCATTTAGTGTACCAGTTTTATTTGGATATGTTTTTCTGTTATCTCCTACAGAAGGAGCTGGTCTCACAAAAACATGATTCTGCAGGATAGGTGTACTGTTGGACAGCTTTGGTTCTGGAGCCTTCATTCTTCTCTTGGTACCAGTGTTGAAATCAGTGAAGTTTTCCTTGGCCAAAGAATTCATGTTTACACCTTTTCTTGGTGCTTTTGGTGCATTCTTCAATGGTGGCAAAACTTTGCGCTCGCCAAGTTTTGACAGACCAAGAGGAGGAACAATAGGTTTTTCCTGTTTAGATTTTGGCATGTCTAGCTTTGACATAATGAGGGAGAGCTCAGCTTTCAAACTAGCAATGCGCTTTCTTGTGCTTCTCTCCTTTTGATCCAATTTATTACATGCGATGTTCAGTAGGTCAACCTCTTTGCTCTTCCTTTTGTTCTGCCCACTGCAACTTCTACTAGCCAATTCCAGCTGTTTCTGGATGTAGTACTTTTCATCTCTGAGAACTGTGTGCTCATTCTTGAGTTTATTGATCAGATATTGGTTCATTTCCTTGTGTGTTTTCAAGCTATCAATATCATTCTCAATGTTATCCAGGAGGCAGTTTAAAGCATCGTCCATTTCCTTATTGAGTTTATCAATATCAGCATCTTCATGTTTATGCTTCTTCAAAATATCTAGTAATCTGTTAAATACAAGTAGTTATAATCAGTTATGAAATGGAGATAATTAAGAAAAATAAAACAGTATTTCTAATAAACAACATTATGTTGCGTAGGTAATTTCCTTAATTTTTCTGTTTGTAAATAAGCTATTATTTTCAAATTCTGAGATATCCTCAATAAAAAATCAAAATCATTTCATCTCGCCTGAAAATCATGTGTTTGTGAAATTTTATTTTATTCTGAGGTGCGTGCACCTGCATGCTCAAAATTCTTAAGCTTCCAGTGACTAATATAAGTTTGATACTGGGAGTGTAGTTAATGTCAGCCTATACAAATATATTTACCGTCAGAATGTTACATAGCCAAAATCTTAGGAATATCTAACTGATGTTAATTGGTAAGTTGAGTTTGATAGCTTTTAATATGAAAATTATACCATTACACAGAAATATTTATGAGTTTTTTTTAATTCATCACTTACACTTTATCCTTCTTCTTGGGTCGATCATGGCCATCAATGGCATGTGTAGTCGTATCAATCTCGATAGCTCTGGTAGTAGTGTCATCCTTGATAGCTCTAGGAGTAGTAGTATCAATCTTGATAGCTCTAGGAGTAGAAGTATCAATCTTGATAGCTCTGGTAGTAGTGTCATCCTTGATAGCTCTAGGAGTAGTAGTATCAATCTTGATAGCTCTAGGAGTAGGATTATCAATCTTGATAGCTCTAGGAGTAGTAGTATCAATCTTGATAGCTCTAGTAGTAGTATCAATCTTGATAGCTCTAGGAGTAGTAGTATCAATCTTGATAGCTCTAGTAGTAGTATCAATCTTGATAGCTCTAGGAGTAGTAGTATCAATCTTGATAGCTCTAGGAGTAGTAGTATGAATCTTGATAGGTCTAGGAGTGGTAGTATCAATCTTGATAGCTCTAGTAGTAGTATTATTATTAATCTTGATAGCTCCAGGAGTAGTCGTATCAATCTCGATAGCCCCAGGAGTAGTAGTATCAATATCAATAGCTCCAGGAGTAGTAGTATCAATCTCGATAGCTCTAGGAGTAGTAGTATCAATATCGATAGCCCCAGGAGTAGTAGTATCAATCTGGATAGCTCCAGGAGTATTATTATCAATCTCAATAGCTCTAGGAGTATTGGTATCAATTTCAATAGCTCTAGGAATAGTAGTATCAATCTTAAGAGCTCTAGAAAGATTAGTATCAATCTGGATAGCTCCAGGAGTAGTAGTATCAATCTCGATAGCTCCAGGGGTAGTAGTATCAATCTCAATAGCTCCAGGAGTAGTAATTGCAGTTCCTGGTATAATCATCTCTAAAGCAAAAATCATTAAACAATAAAAGAAAAATGCAAGGTAAAGCATTAATTTTCAGATTTTTCTACAAAAGCAATGATCTGTAAATTTGTTCACAAATTGTTTTTGAAAAGATGATAAAAGTATGCATTTTGAGATAATTTCTTCTGCAAGTGCAGTGTCTATAAGGGCCCAATATAAGAATGAAAAAAATTGTAAGTTAAGGTCAAGGATCAGTAAATGAACTGAGACAATATCCCTAATGCGCCTCCGATTGAGGAACAGAAAAGTTGTTTGTAAACAAAAAATCTCTGTGTAGTGATATTGGACATGTTTCAATTGTTAACAAGTGACTGAGCTTAACCATTTGTGTTGATCTGGAAAGTATAGGACCTTAGAATAAATGTTTAAAAACTATGGAGTTATTATATGTATTCAAAGTAATAAATTTTCAAAGAAATTATTGTGTGAAAAAAGGGACTTTTTACCATGAAGAGCCGCATCACGAATAGTGGAAGATATTAGCAAGCAAAATCGAGGGAATTGTGCAAATGATGATACAAGCAAGAAAGTTACCACAAAGCATCATTATTATATACTTTTTAAGAAATAGCTGCTGGCCATTAAAAAAAAATTGGCCATTTTCTAAAATGACTGTTTTCTTCAGTTTGAATATACTGATTTTTCCGGAAAACTTTTCTTTGAACTTCTTTTAGTAAAAACCAATTATCAGGTTTGGCGGCTACCTTCCTTACATCACATTTTCATAAAAAAAAAATCAGTATTTGACATATCCAGTATTTACGCATGCGCGAAAATGTAACAAAATTCTTTCAAAAACATTTGAACTATTTACTATATATTTAGTGTTTTTGGATTGCTAATGATATTATGAATTGGTTTAATAACATTTTTCAAGGTTATGATACACATGTGTTTAACACTTTTGCGCATGTGCTAACTATTTATAGACATCAAGAGCGAGAATAAGACGAAAATGTGGTGAATCCCGTAGAAACATCAAGTGTAACTGCAAATCAGCCACTTTTGGAAATGCCTAGTGAGCAAATTCACTGGGAATTGCCTGATTTTTACGGAAAAGATAAGTTTATCGTCATGTTTGGTGGATTGCACATTGAAATGACTTGTTATAAAACTCTGTGTGATATATTGCGTGATAGGGGATGGACGTGTTGTCTTACTGAAGCCAATATTGCAACATCAAGAACGGCAAATTCTTGTATGCATGTTCAAATGTACATAGGACTAGACAAGCGCTTCAGACAACTTCATGTATTTTGCTTGAACTGTTAATTTCGGATTATGAAAGCTAAACTAAGAATTTATAATTATGTCATGTGACGTTCAATGATTTAAAACACTGGTGTATAGAGTCATCTCAACTACAGTTTCATTCCTGGCGTTCAATTATAAATTAAGAATTTCTTCTGATTTTGGTATTATGCTAACTTCATGAGTGAGATTTTGTACTTTACAACACTCCATATATAAAGCATGATAGCGTAAAGTTGTTTTAGGTCTTGATCATGTAAATTATGCTCGAGCGTTACCGACCCATCTCCAAGATATGACTTCCCTTCCCAAACATCACCCACAGGTGGCAATGGAATTTGAAAATGATAATTTCACTGTACGTAAGACCAGTAAATTTCTTTCTTATAACACAATTGATCATGCACAAAAACAGAATAATGCAATTGTGAAGGTCGATGTTGGTGCCATAGGATTAACCGAAGATCCAATTTAGACAAATGGATGGTAGCTGGACTAGGAGTCAGTATACCAGAAGATGAATTTGAAAGATTTTGTGGTTTGGGTCATTCTATAACAGATGAACGACCTAATGAAGACTCTACGAAAACACAAAAAGATGTCTTTAAACAGCTTTTAAGACTTTGTAAAGTGATGAACGAGTTTGGAAATTCAATTTTAGAAGACTCGTCAGATTTGTAAAAAAAATACTCCATTTAGGAAATTGTTGAACAAGTAAAATATGTAAATAAATTCCAAGATATTGGTCCAAACAATACGAAGATCTTTTGAAGCAAAGGCAAAACGAAGGAGAGCCTGCTTTTTATAACCAAATAAAAATATCAACTTCTTTTTTGGCCATAAAATGAAACTGGAGACGTCTTTGTCAAAAACAAAGCTAGAAACCTTAAAAGTGATTGTGATATCTTTTCTAGACTTCATTTCTTGTCACAGTAGACAGTTTTACTTAGAATATTTCTTTATCCATAAAAACCAAACTTCTACTCCGTCTTTATCTCAATATGTTTCTTGAAATAGTGGTATTAAATCGCTGCAAATGTGTTTACTTGAAACATTCTGCGATTTTCTGATCCAAATTCGGACACATTTATCGTTGGTGGGACAGCAATGGTTAATTCCAGGTCACAAAATTGGGCAAAAATATTTGATAATTATGCAAATGATGTCATACTGCCTTACATAAAATTTTGCATCGATAAGTATTCAAGAGTAGACATTGCGATTGATGTTTACTTAATGAATAATTTAAAGGCTGTGACAAGACAAAGGCAAACATTTTGTGCCAGATGGAAAGGTGTTGGATCTGGTAGAACACCAGGGGTTTTGAGTAGTTTTCTCTGTGAAGATGACAACGAAATGAAATTGTTCAAGTTTCTTGCTGACGAAATTGCTTCTTAAGAGACTAATAAAAATGTGTATGTTACTCATGGTGAAAATATTCTTTGCAATTTCAATAAGGATACTTCCTATCTACCCCTTGTAATCATGCAGAAGTAGATACACGAATGATTGTCCATGTGCGGCATGATTATGAAAAGTGTTGTAAAATGTAATTTTATGTAGTACTGACACAGATGTAATTGTGAATAACAGCAATTGCAAAACTAGGTAGGACACATTGTGGATAGGTTATGGAAGGAATAAAGACTTTTGATGGCTTCCTGTACGTGACTTATCAAATGCGTCTGGTCCTTGTGTAGCTAAAGGATTTTCGGGGTATGCTAATTTACGGAAAAATGAATCGCACTTCGTACACCGAAAATTAAACCACATATGTGAAAATGTCTCAGCTTCGAAACAAGCCATCATACATATACAAGTTTACGATATGGGCTGAGCAACAGAAGAAAACGTTACCATTACGGCCTATGGGGAAACAATTGCGCATATTGCCCCAACTAATAGCTTATTTACAAACAGAAAAATTAAGGAAATTACCTACGCAACATAATGTTGTTTATTAGAAATACTGGTTTTTTTTCCTTAATTATCTCCATTTCATAACTGATTATAACTACTTGTATTTAATAGATTACTGGATATTTGAAGAAGTATAACCATGAAGATGCTGATATTGATAATTAGAAATACTGTTTTATTTTTCTTAATTATCTCCATTTCATAACTGATTATAACTACTTGTATTTAATAGATTACTGGATATTTTGAAGAAGTATAACCATGAGGATGCTGATATTGATAATTAGAAATACTGTTTTATTTTTCTTAATTATCTCCATTTCATAACTGATTATAACTACTTGTATTTAATAGATTACTGGATATTTTGAAGAAGTATAACCATGAAGATGCTGATATTGATAATTAGAAATACTGTTATATTTTTCTTAATTATCTCCATTTCATAACTGATTATAACTACTTGTATTTAATAGATTGCTGGATATTTTGAAGAAGTATAACCATGAAGATGCTGATATTGATAAACTCAATAAGGAAATGGATGATGCTTTAAACTGCCTCCTGGATAACATTGAGAATGATATTGATAGCTTGAAAGCACATAAGGAAATGAACCAATATCTGATTAATAAATTCAAGAATGAGCTCACAGTTCTAAGAGATGAGAAGTACTACATCAAGAAACAGCTGGAATTGGCTAGTAGAAGTTGCAGTGGGCAGAACAAAAGCAAAGAGGTTGACCTACTGAACATCGCATATAATAAAAAAAAAAACGGTTTCTTTAGCAGCGGAACATGTAATAGCTTGTGTTTTGGTACTATATCACGACAGACGTGTTCTGTCCATATACTGCTGCTTAACATCACATATATAAACAAACATTGTGTCAATGATTCTACAAATTCTTGAAAGAGTATCGTGTGGTTATTTATACATCCGCAAGTTAACAAGTAAAACACCCAGACAAACTGACATCTTTGTTAATATCTTTTTTGTATTGTATAAAATTTATTGTATACAAGTCTACAAAAACGTTTTAAAAAGTTTACTAAATGGTTATTGTTCCATAAGTGTACAATGTATGCTCGAAGTATATATAGAATCAGTACATGATACACAACATGCGACAAATAAAGGGGGTAGTAATAACAGGAAACTAAATTAAACTAAGGCTTTGAAGGATGTAAAAGAGGGACGAAAGATACCAAAGGGACAGTCAAACTCATAAATCTAAAACAAACGGACAACGCCATGGCTAAAAATGAAAGACAAACAGAAAAACAATAGTACACGTGACACAACATAGAAAACTAAAGAATAAACAACACGAACCCCACCAAAAACTGGGGTTGATCTCAGGTGCTCCGGAAGGGTAAGCAGATCCTGCTCCACATGTGGCACCCGTCGTGTTGCTTATGTGATTACAAATCCGGTAATAGTCTAATTCGGTAGGTCACATTCATGAAAGGGAAGGGGATTGTAGTTTCGACGTAAGGAACATATCCGATATCATTTGTGAAACGGTTATTCGATAACGGTCAACCAACTCGTGATGGCGTCCGTAAAATTTACGAAGGGATGATTTCAACTTCACCATTTGGAACTCTTGGTTTAATAGCTTCCTTGTGAGCAGTAGCCCTCTATCAAGAAAATCATGATAGGAAATGCAAGCACGGGAATATCGTATCAATTGGGAGATATATACCCCGTATGCAGGTGCTGCTGGAATGTTGCTACTTAGAAATGGAAAGTTCACAATTGGAAAGCTGAAATCATCTCTTTTGTCGTAAAGTTTTGTTTTCAACCGACCCTCATTGTCAATTTCTAGATGTAAGTCAAGATATGAAGCCGACTTAACTGTATCTGTAGTATCCTTTATCTCCAATTCGATGGGATAGATGCGTTCCACATAGTCACCAAATTTTGAATTGTTTAGTGAAAGAACGTCATCTATATAGCGGAAAGTAGAGTTAAAGGATATTGCTAACTTCTTATCTTTCTTCCTACGAAGTTCCTGCATGAAGTCAGCCTCATAATAATAAAGAAACAAGTCGGCAAGTAGAGGGGCACAGTTTGTTCCCATTGGGATGCCGACAGTCTGTTGAAAAACACGTCCTCCGAACGTTACAAATATGTTGTCAATCAAGAAATCAAGCATCTTGATAATATCGGTTTCAGAGAATTTTTTGTTTGAATCAGAGTGATTCTTTACAAAGTATGATTTATACCTTCCCTAAGACAAGATACTTGTATCTACGTTGGCCATTCTTTTTTATGAAGCAAAGTAATACCAACTCTTTCAATTTGTCTTTTAGTTTGGAATGTGGAATACTTGTGTACAGAGTAGAAAAGTCAAATGTTTTAATACTGTTATAAGATGAAAGAGAGTTAGATTGTATGTACTCTAAAAGATCTTTGGAATTTTTAAGCCGTAGTATCCACATCTGATTCACGCCATCTCTAGAATAGGCAGTTTCACAATAACTTTGAAGCTCGTCTTTGATTGCTGATAAAATAGATGTTAATAATTTAGAAAGAGGTTTCGTGGAGCACTTGGAAGACCCAGCAATATACCGTTGTTTGTAAGGACACTTATGTAGTTTAGGTATCCAATACAGTGCATGATGGAAGATCCAGTTCTTCATCTTTTGTTGTAAACTTCAATAAAACTGGAAGTTATATAAGGGGAACAGGAAAATAAGAATATATTGCATCACTTACAACCACCTTTAAATTGACCAGTGATTTTTTATTCATTACTGACCAGCGAGATAATCCAACGATTTTTTAAAGGTCCATATGAAGTGTGGACCTAAATGTTCTTTATCTTTAAATATAACGCTTATTCTGTAAAATCTTCAATTTACGATTTTGTAAAATTCTTCTATCATTTAATAATTTCTTAATTCTGTACACGGTCTACACTATTGTATTAAATAATTATTTTACTTTCCGTTGTTAATCTTTATAATTTTGCAAACTTTCAAGTTTGTTCAATTTTGACAATTTTTATATATATATCGTGTAAAAACATTTCCAAGGAAACCAAACATACGGAGGTTGAGATATGACATAAAAACAGATGTACATATATATTTATGTTTAATATGCCTACAAAAATACACCCCTCCCCCAAACCGAAAAAAAAACCAAGAAAAAAACAATCGCACACAGGTTGAGACATGACTGGAAGACTGGAAATATTGTGTTTTGTTATTTAGTCCATCTACACAAACGAGGGGGGACCTTTAACGGAATCCGGGATCGGATGTTTTTCAGCACGGGATTTCGGGATTGATCCTGTCTGGATCCGGCTAGTCTTTTTTCGAATTTCGGGATGACGGGATTTAAATTTCTATTTAAAATTCGGGACCTCGGGATTTCATGTTTTATAGTCCGGGATTAGGACCCCCCCCCCCCCCCCCCCCCCAAAATCGACAAATGCGTAATGCATATCATAAGATGTCTTTTCTTTTTTAATTTTCTTTTGGCCTTGTGTTGTTGTCTGGTTGCTGTCTTATTGAAGTACTGACTACTTACGGGATTTACATTTTACCTAAGGTACTGAAAGTCTGCGACACTGTGCATATTTTTCAGTAGGTATATATAGTAGTAGTATGATATAGAGATGATCGATATAATCTCGTTCTCGACCTTCCAGTTTTATGAGTGAAATTGAATTGAGAACAGTTCTATTTTATATTTGAGGTGCTACTTCCAGCTAGGGACTAGGGTACATTTTTTTAATTCGGTTAATTTTTACCCATATATATATAACAATTTCTTTTGAGGAGACAACCATACGAATCAATATTATTAGGATACTAAGCCATGTATAAATCTTCAAACCATATACTATTATACATGTATCTATTTAAAATTTTGTGTTCTATTTTTAACATCGAAATTGCGGACGTGAAAGAAAACACCATTAAAAAAACAACGTTAGAATACAAAATGTGGAGATGGATTAATGATCGTGAAACATTTATAAATGTCCCAAACTTGTCTTACCGTACAATACTAAGTTTTAATATTAATGTCCCAAACTTGCACCCCATCTGCTTATTTTCTGCTACACATGTCTTTTCCCAGTGAATATAGGGGTTTTGCAAGGACAGTTTTGACATACTACATAATTATATACAGAATACTTCCGAGACCACACTGTTTTTTCTCATCACAATTATGTAGAAATAGTAGTGAGCAACAGTTTCCACACTTGTTTTAACTGGTCGACAGATATAAAAACTCTACCACCCTACGTCCCTGACGCCAGTCAAACACCTGATTTTGAAGATCGTCTTCATGACTGTTTTCATATTCATTTTCAATTTTTAATTTTAGAAAAACAAGTTCATTCTCCGTAGAAGTAACATACTTTCCGTCAAATTTACCGTTAACATGCCAAGAAATTGCCTCCGTTGAAATTCTGCAAACACCCCATAGAGCAAATTACATGGATAATTAATATTGACCATTTGGTATATGGCTGTGTTCTAAGCGACACGTACATGAAGGTCATAAATTAATTTCTTCAATGAAATCAAATCTTTAGCTACTAATGACTGCCGTAGGGGGTCGACCGGAATTTTTAGCAAGGATTTCTTGGCATGGAGTAACAGATAGAAAACTCAGGGTTAGAATTCATAGAACAGAAAAGGGCAGTGGCAAATATTTCATGTATATTTTGAACACGGAGAGAATTTACCTGCACCTTTTGCCAAAAAAAAATGTCTTTTTCTTATTTGTGCCTTCCGACTTTATGTTTTGAATTGTAGTTTCACTTTCCATATTCGATATTTATTCAAATGTAAGCTCCACATGGTACAAATCACGTGATGCAGGAATATAATATCTTGGAGTTACGACTATTTCTTTCCTTTCGGGTGGAGACTCCAAGCAAACAACATGCATGTGTATAACGGCACTGTAGATTTTCGTATTAAATAAAGAAAGTTGCCGGTCCGGTACATGAATAGATTGGTAAGAAAGCAAGGTTTTAATTTTAATTAGATTCGAAAGCTTAATTCGAGGGTTGAAAATAGAGAGCACAAAAAAAAAGGGGGGGGGGGGGTCCACAGGGAATATTTGTATCTGATGAACTCTATATTTGAAAGGGTTATTTTTTTTATGTAATTAAAAAAGAGAAAAACAAATATAGGACAAATTGTGATTGGTCTTTCTTCCTTTCTACCATGCCAAGAAATTGCCTCCGTTGAAATTCTGCAAACACCACATAGAGCAAATTTACATGGATGATTAATATTGACCATTTGGTATATGGCTGTGTTCTAAGCGACACGTACATGAAGGTCATAAATTAATTTCTTCAATGAAATCAAATCTTTAGCTACTAATTACTGCCGTAGGGGGTCGACCGGAATTTTTAGCGAGGATTTCTTGGCATGACGTTGTCCTATCGAAAAGTCGCCGGGTGCAATTTTCAACATTGCAAAATCTGGTCAAAGGAACATAATTCGTATAAAAAGTCCCAATATTTCGCAGAATCCGCTAGACGGCGTTCATTTACTGTTACTTGACCTTAAAATATTTATTTTCAGATTTTTATTTTGCTTCTTCAAGTGCAGTGCACTTTAAATTTAATCACAAAAAAACTTTAAAAAAATGATAAAATTATGCATCTTGAAATAATTAAACAACTTTAAAAAGTATCATCTTTAAAAATGTTCAGTCCTGTTATAAAGGTGAACACTTTTCATTTTTCTATGACAAGTATATAGGTATAAAAAAAATAATAACAAGCAAAAATTGCATATTTCAAACACAAAGTATTGAAAAAAAAATTAAATGTTTTCTCTTAATCTGTAATAAATAAATTTGGTGTATTAACTGTCTTCTGATTAGATTAAAGTATTAACTTTTATTTTCAATGTTGTCAACTTTTATGGTGACACGCCCACTCTGATGTTGTGTACGTTGTTATTGTTAATATAAACAGAGACATATATACACATGTGTATATATGTCTCTGATATAAATAATATTAAAAGTTATTTGAGCCTTTTTTGATAGAAATTTATCTATAATGAATGGTAATCATTTATTTTGAATTTATTGAACCATAAAATTTATTTTTGACTCTTCACAGTCTACACAATCTGCTTCGCAGATTATTCAATGCTAAGAGCAAGGATTTGTACACTATACAAATCCTTGCTAAGAGTCAAAAATGAATTTTATGGTTCCATAAATTCAAAATGAGTAGCTATTCATTAAGTAAAATTACTTTCTTATTGTATATAATACAACTTACAGTACAGTATGTTTGAAAATTGTGAAATAACAGATAAGGCAATATCTTCCTTTTCAGACTTAGCATTAAAACTTAACTAAAAAGCTAGTTTATATATATATATATATATATATATAGACAATAATAGTGCATTGACTTGACATATCAACGATATAAGGATGAGGCTTAGAAACGGGGAAATGCGAGGCTCTGCCGAGCTACTTCCCCGTTTCGGGCCGAATCCTTATATCGTTGATATGTCAAGTCAATGCACTATTATTGTCTTTGTACTGCAATCTAAAAAAAAACATTTTCAATTGTTGTTTAATGCGTTAAAGTTATTTATTTGATTTAAATATTTGGGGAAATACCCTTTAAAAAGGCATCACATCATGTTCGCGGAGAAATATACACCACAATAAAATTTACATTTATCTGTTGAAACCAACACTCGATGGTGAACGAAGTCGTTTGAGTATGGACTTAAATATCAACCATAAGCATAAAACATAATGATTTATAGGTTGCAAACAAAAAATATTAACAAATTAAATATGTTTTTCCAAGAATTGCAAAAGAAACAATGTTGAGTCGTTCCACACATCATTGTATGCATTTGAAAAAAGAACAGGTTGAAGAGGTCGTATGAATAATTCAATATTATGCCGGCAATTTCTATTTAAATATTCATGAGGAAAAGTGATATCTGGTCAGTGACTGTATATGACTGCTCAAATAGAATGAGTGCAGTATAAATATATATATAACTAGAGGCTCTCAAGAGCCTGTATCGCTCACCTGATTCTACTTGGGTTTTTGAAATCATATAATAAAATATGAAATTTGGCTAAAAGTGACAACACAACCTCATTTATAAGGAAAGGAACATGTTTAATTTCATTCAAAAGTCCCCACTGGCCGCCATCTTGGATGACGGATCGGCTACAAAGTAACAACACTTGGTCAGCACCTCACAAGGAACATTCATGCCATGTTTGGTTTTATTCCATTCAGTGGTTCTCTAAAAGAAGTCATTTGTATGCATTTCCCATAGGGTCCTATGTTAAACTAAGTCCCCCGCTGACGGCCATCTTGGATGATGGATCGGCTACAAAGTAACAACACTTGGTCAGCACCCCATAAGGAACATTCATGCTATGTCTGGTTTTATTCCATTCAGTGGTTCTCTAAAAGAAGTCATTTGTATGCATTTCCCATAGGGTCCTATGTTAAACTAAGTCCCCTGCTGGGGGCCATCTTTGATGATGGATCGGCTACAAAGTAACAACACTTGGTCAGCACCACATAAGGAACATTCATGCCATGTTTGGTTTCATTCCATTCAGTGGTTCACTAGAAGAAGTCATTTGTATGCATTTCCAATAGGGTCCTATGTTAAACTAAGTCCCCGCTGGCGGCCATCTTGGATAATGGATCGGCTACAAAGTAACAACACTTGGTCAGCACCCCATAAGGATAATTCATGCTATGTTTGGTTTTATTCCATTCAGTGGTTCTCTAAAAGAAGTCATTTGTATGCATTTCCCATAGGGTCCTATGTTAAACTAAGTCCCCGGCTGGCGGCCATCTTGGATGATGGATCGGCAACAAAGTAACAACACTTGGTCAGCACCTCACAAGGAACATTCATGCCATGTTTGGTTTCATTCCATTCAGTGGTTCACTAGAAGAAGTCATTTGTATGCATTTCCAATAGGGTCCTATGTTAAACTAAGTCCCCGCTGGCGGCCATCTTGGATAATGGATCGGCTACAAAGTAACAACAATTGGTCAGCACTCCATAAGGAACATTCATGCAATGTTTGGTTTCATTCTATTTAGTGGTTCTCTAGAAGAAGTCATTTGTATGCATTTCCCATAGGGTCCTATGTTAAACTAAGTCCCCCGCTGGTGGCCATCTTGGATGATGGATCGGCTACAAAGTAACAACACTTGGTCAGCACCCCATAAGGATAATTCATGCTATGTTTGGTTTTATTCCATTCAGTGGTTCTCTAAAAGAAGTCATTTGTATGCATTTCCCATAGGGTCCTATGTTAAACTAAGTCCCCGGCTGGCGGCCATCTTGGATGATGGATCGGCAACAAAGTAACAACACTTGGTCAGCACCTCATAAGGAACATTCATGCCATGTTTGGTTTCATTCCATTCAGTGGTTCTCTAAAAGAAGTCATTTGTATGCATTTCCCATAGCGTCCTATGTTAAACTAAGTCCCCCGCTGGCGTCCATCTTGGATGATGGATCGGCTACAAAGTAACAACACTTGGTCAGCACCTCATAAGGAACATTCATGCCATGTTTGGTTCCATTCCATTCAGTGGTTCTCTAGAAGAAGTTCAAAATGTAAATTGTTAACGACGACGACGACGGACGACGACGGACGCCGGACGACGACGACGGACGACGGACGCCAAGTGGTGAGAAAAGCTCACTTGGCCCTTTCGGCATAAAGTGAGAACAAACTGAATTAAATTAATTGAAATGTTAGATAAAAAGACAAACATGCAACATAAAATAGAAAACATCTAAAATACCTTACATTGAACACTGAATTATCTCCCCTTTGCTGGAATTGTACAAATTGAAAAAAAAATCATAAACAGAAAATGTTGACCTAATAAATTGTTATAATGCATATTATATTACTGGTATCTTTTTAACTTTTCAATTAAATAGTTTTGTTTTTAAATGCTATTTCAAAGCCTATATCAAAAAAATTCAAAATCTTGATAATTGTTATTAACAAGTCTTTTACATAAAGGTACAGCATTATCTGCCCTGAACTGAAATTTCTGCATATCTTAATATTGCTTCATTTAAAAAACCATTATAACATAATTCATTGCAAGACACAAATATATTCAAAACATCTTTCCATTTATACTTCGATTTTTTTCTATTAAGGTTTGCAGCAAAAAAATCTTTCTGAGAGATCCGACATTCTGACTTTAACAGTGCTTATTGAAAATGACAAAGAAAGTTTAATGTAAGCTTTTTTTAAAGCTAAAAATAGGGAGGATAGGGTAATAGGAAACAGTAATACACATTTTATTTTATGAGGATTACTCAAAATAGATGAATGATTGTCTGTTTAAACCTTAGAAGTAAAAAGAGGAACCAGAGGTCAAACAGTGAGGTTCCAAGGACAATGACAATAAAACATTAAATTTTCTTCCTATGTAACTGTTAACAACTTTGTTTGATATACTATTTGATGCCTGACATTGAAATATATGTTGGATATTTTTTTTTTCCTATAAAAGTGTGGAACTTATTTTATATTGATAGAACAAATTAAACAGAAATTATCTGTGAACTTAAAAAAGTTAATCTCCCAGAAAATACTTCCTGTGATTCAAGTTCCACTGGAATTTTTTTTTTCACAGGAACAAATTTCGGCTTTATAGCAGTAGAAACTATTTTGACCACTTGGCCACCGATGCCCCCATATACAGTAGAAACATGCACAGCAATAAATTGAAGGGATTTATGTCTATCTCCTGTGTCGAACCAGCTTCATCCTAACTTCATGTTAATTAAAATCAGATTCAATGGTTCTATTTTGACTGAAGGTTGTTATTACACAGGACAGCTATTGAATATAATCAAAACCAACTGTAAATCTGGTCAGAGAGTCCTCTTTTGTACACTTAAATTGAAGTTTTTTTAAAAATGGAAAAATTATTACCTCCAATGTTTTGTGAAGCAATATGCACTGCCACTGGTAATGAAGTTTCTGTGGCCTCAATATCAACCTCTTGTGACGGTAATAATTTAACCAGCTCTGTTGTCTTTGGTGACATTCTCATTCTAGTCACCTTCTCAACTTTTGGTGTTGTGGTCTGTTCGTCAATGTTTAGAGATGAAAATGATTTTATCACTTCTTCAATATCAAGTGGTGGTGGCGATGGAGAAGATTTGATAATCTCTTTCAATTGTGGTGACGGTGGTGTTCTGCTAGACTCTATAATATTAAATGAGAAAAATGATCTTATTACCTCTTCAAGTGATGTTGATGGAAATTGTATGGCCCTCTTTTCCATCTCTTGTGATGGAGTTTGTATGGCCCTTTCATCTGAGTAGCAAAATACTATGTGTATCAATCTAACTTTACTCCTTAATTAGTATGTGTAGTCACACCTTGTGACAATCTTACTTTACTGGTTAGTCTATGTAGCCACACACCTCGTGTCAATCTAACTTTACTCCCTAGTATGTGTAGCCACAAACCTTATGTCAATCTTACTTTACTGGTTAGTCTATGTAGCCACACACCTTGTGTCAATCTAACTTTACTCCCTAGTATGTGTAGCCACAAACCTTATGTCAATCTTACTTTACTGGTTAGTCTATGTAGCCACACACCTGGTGTCAATCTTACTTTACTGCTTAGTCTGTGTAGCCACACACCTTGTGTCAATCTAACTTTACTGGTTAGTCTATGTAGCCACAAACCTTGTGTCAATCTAATTTTACTGGTTAGTCTGTGTAGCCACAAACCTTGTGTCAATCTAACTTTACTGGTTAGTCTGTGTAGCCACAAACCTGATGTCAATCTAACTTTACTGGTTAGTCTGTGTAGCCACACACCTTGTGTCAATCTTACTTTACTGTTTAGTCTATGTAGCCACACACCTTGTGTCAATCTAACTTTACTCCCTAGTATGTGTAGCCACAAACCTTGTCAATGTGTCAATCTTACTTTACTGGTTAGTCTATGTAGCCACACACCTTGTGTCAATCTTACTTTACTGGTTAGTCTGTGTAGCCACAAACCTTGTGTCAATCTTACTTTACTGGTTAGTCTATGTAGCCACACACCTTGTGTCAATCTAAATTAAATTCTTACTTTACTGGTTAGTCTGTGTAGCCACAAACCTTGTGTCAATCTTACTTTACTGCTTAGTCTGTGTAGCCACACACCTTGTGTCAATCTAACTTTACTCCCTAGTATGTGTAGCCCCAAACCTTATGTCAATCTTACTTTACTGGTTAGTCTATGTAGCCACACACCTTGTGTCAATCTAACTTTACTGGTTAGTCTATGTAGCCACAAACCTTGTGTCAATCTAATTTTACTGGTTAGTATGTGTAGCCACACACCTTGTGTCAATCTAACTTTACTGGTTAGTCTATGTAGCCACACACCTTGTGTCAATCTTACTTTACTGGTTAGTCTATGTAGCCACACACCTTGTGTCAATCTAACTTTACTCCCTAGTATGTGTAGCCACAAACCTTGTGTCAATCTAACTTTACTGGTTAGTCTGTGTGGCCACAAACCTGGTGTCAATCTTACTTTACTGGTTAGTCTATGTAGCCACACACCTTGTGTCAATCTAACTTTACTCCCCATTATGTGTAGCCACAAACCTTGTGTCAATCTAACTTTACTGGTTAGTCTGTGTAGCCACAAACCTGGTGTCAATCTTACTTTACTCCCTAGTATGTGTAGCCACAAACCTTGTGTCAATCTAACTTTACTCCCTAGTATGTGTAGCCACAAACCTTGTGTCAATCTAACTTTACTGGTTAGTCTGTGTAGCCACAAACCTTGTGTCAATCTAACTTTACTCCCTAGTATGTGTAGCCACAAACCTTGTGTCAATCTAACTTTACTGGTTAGTCTGTGTAGCCACAAACCTTGTGTCAATCTAACTTTACTGGTTAGTCTGTGTAGCCACAAACCTGATGTCAATCTAACTTTACTGGTTAGTCTATGTAGCCACAAACCTGATGTCAATCTAACTTTACTGGTTAGTCTGTGTAGCCTCAAACCTTGTGTCAATCTAACTTTACTGGTTAGTCTGTGTAGCCACAAACCTTGTGTCAATCTAACTTTACTCCCTAGTATGTGTAGCCACAAACCTTGTGTCAATCTAACTTTACTGGTTAGTCTGTGTAGCCACAAACCTTGTGTCAATCTAACTTTACTGGTTAGTCTGTGTAGCCACAAACCTGATGTCAATCTAACTTTACTGGTTAGTCTATGTAGCCACAAACCTTGTGTCAATCTAACTTTACTGGTTAGTCTGTGTAGCCACAAACCTTGTGTCAATCTAACTTTACTGGTTAGTCTGTGTAGCCACAAACCTGATGTCAATCTAACTTTACTGGTTAGTCTGTGTAGCCACAAACCTTGTGTCAATCTAATTTTACTGGTTAGTCTGTGTAGCCACAAACCTTGTGTCAATCTAATTTTACTGGTTAGTCTATGTAGCCACAAACCTGGTGTCAATCTTACTTTACTGGTTAGTCTATGTAGCCACAAACCTTGTGTCAATCTAACTTTACTGGTTAGTCTATGTAGCCACAAACCTTGTGTCAATCTAATTTTACTGGTTAGTCTATGTAGCCACAAACCTTGTGTCAATCTTACTTTACTGGTTAGTCTATGTAGCCACAAACCTTGTGTCAATCTAATTTTACTGGTTAGTCTAGTAGCCACAAACCTGGTGTCAATCTTACTTTACTGGTTAGTCTGATGTAGCCACAAACCTTGTGTCAATCTAACTTTACTGGTTAGTCTATGTAGCCACAAACCTTGTGTCATCTAATTCTGAATTAAAATTTTCTCTACTTTACTGGTTAGTCTGTGTAGCCACAAACCTTGTGTCAATCTACTTTACTGTTAGTCTGTGTAGCCACACACCTATGTTCAATCTAACTTTACTCCCTAGTATGTGTAGCCACAAACCTTGTGTCAATCTTAACTTTACTGTCTAGTCTATGTAGCCACAAACCTTGTGTCAATCTAACTTTACTGGTTAGTCTGTGTAGCCACAAACCTTGTGTCAATCTAACTTTACTGGCTAGTATGTGTAGCCACAACCTTGTGTCAATCTAACTTTACTGGTTAGTCTTGTAGCCACAAACCTTGTGTCAATCTAACTTTACTGGTTAGTCTATGTAGCCACAAACCTGATGTCAATCTAACTTTACCTGTTAGTTGTAGCCACAAACCATGGTCAATCTAACTTTACTGGTTAGTCTGTGTAGCCTCAAACCTTGTGTCAATCTAACTTTACTGGTTAGTCTATGTAGCCACAAACCTTGTGTCAATCTAACTTTACTCCCTAGTATGTGTAGCCACAAACCTTGTGTCAATCTAACTTTACTGGTTAGTCTGTGTAGCAACAAACCTGGTGTCAATCTTAACTTTACTGGTTAGTCTATGTAGCCACACAACCTGTGTCAATCTAACTTTACTTTAGTCTAGTGTAGCCAAAACCTTGTGTCAATCTAACTTTACTGGTTAGTCTGTGTAGCCACAAACCTGGTGTCAATCTACTTTACTGGTAAGTCTGTGTAGCCACAAACCTATGTCAATCTAACTTTACTGGTTAGTCTGTGTAGCCACAAACCTTGTGTCAATCTAATTTTACTGGTTAGTCTGTGTAGCCACAAACCTTGTGTCAATCTAATTTACTGGTTAGTCTATGTAGCCACAACCTGGTGTCAATCTAACTTTACTGTTAGTTATGTAGCCACAAACCTTGTGTCAATCTAACTTTACTGGTTAGTCTTGTAGCCACAAACCTGTGTCAATCTTATTTACTGGTTAGTCTATGTAGCCACAAACCTTGTGTCAATCTTAACTTTACTCCTAGTATGTGTAGCCACAAACCTTGTGTCAATCTAACTTTTACTGGTTAGTCTGTGTAGCCACAAACCTGGTGTCAATCTTACTTTACTGGTTAGTCTATGTAGCCACAAACCTTGTGTCAATCTAACTTTACTGTAGTCATGTGTAGCCACACCTTGTGTCAATCTTACTTTACTGGTTAGTCTATGTAGCCACAAACCTTGTGTCAATCTAACTTTACTCCCTAGTATGTGTAGCCACAAACCTTGTGTCAATCTAACTTTACTCCCTAGTATGTGTAGCCACAAACCTTGTGTCAATCTAACTTTACTGGTTAGTCTGTGTAGCCACAAACCTTGTGTCAATCTAACTTTACTCCCTAGTATGTGTAGCCACAAACCTTGTGTCAATCTAACTTTACTGGTTAGTCTGTGTAGCCACAAACCTTGTGTCAATCTAACTTTACTGGTTAGTCTGTGTAGCCACAAACCTGATGTCAATCTAACTTTACTGGTTAGTCTATGTAGCCACAAACCTGATGTCAATCTAACTTTACTGGTTAGTCTGTGTAGCCTCAAACCTTGTGTCAATCTAACTTTACTGGTTAGTCTGTGTAGCCACAAACCTTGTGTCAATCTAACTTTACTCCCTAGTATGTGTAGCCACAAACCTTGTGTCAATCTAACTTTACTGGTTAGTCTGTGTAGCCACAAAACCTTGTGTCAATCTAACTTTACTGGTTTAGTCTGTGTAGCCACAAACCTGATGTCAATCTAACTTTACTGGTTAGTCTATGTAGCCACAAACCTTGTGTCAATCTAACTTTACTGGTTAGTCTGTGTAGCCACAAACCTTGTGTCAATCTAACTTTACTGGTTAGTCTGTGTAGCCACAAACCTGATGTCAATCTAACTTTACTGGTTAGTCTGTGTAGCCACAAACCTTGTGTCAATCTAATTTTACTGGTTAGTCTGTGTAGCCACAAACCTTGTGTCAATCTAATTTTACTGGTTAGTCTATGTAGCCACAAACCTGGTGTCAATCTTACTTTACTGGTTAGTCTATGTAGCCACAAACCTTGTGTCAATCTAACTTTACTGGTTAGTCTATGTAGCCACAAACCTTGTGTCAATCTAATTTTACTGGTTAGTCTATGTAGCCACAAACCTTGTGTCAATCTTACTTTACTGGTTAGTCTATGTAGCCACAAACCTTGTGTCAATCTAATTTTACTGGTTAGTCTATGTAGCCACAAACCTGGTGTCAATCTTACTTTACTGGTTAGTCTATGTAGCCACAAACCTTGTGTCAATCTAACTTTACTGGTTAGTCTATGTAGCCACAAACCTTGTGTCAATCTAATTTTACTGGTTAGTCTGTGTAGCCACAAACCTTGTGTCAATCTAATTTTACTGGTTAGTCTGTGTAGCCACAAACCTTGTGTCAATCTAACTTTACTGGTTAGTCTGTGTAGCCACAAACCTGATGTCAATCTAACTTTACTCCCTAGTATGTGTAGCCACAAACCTTGTGTCAATCTAACTTTACTCCTAGTATGTGTAGCCACAAACCTTGTGTCAATCTAACTTTACTGGTTAGTCTGTGTAGCCACAAACCTTGTGTCAATCTAACTTTACTCCCTAGTATGTGTAGCCACAAACCTTGTGTCAATCTAACTTTACTGGTTAGTCTGTGTAGCCACAAACCTTGTGTCAATCTAACTTTACTGGTTAGTCTGTGTAGCCACAAACCTGATGTCAATCTAACTTTACTGGTTAGTCTATGTAGCCACAAACCTGATGTCAATCTAACTTTACTGGTTAGTCTGTGTAGCCTCAAACCTTGTGTCAATCTAACTTTACTGGTTAGTCTGTGTAGCCACAAACCTTGTGTCAATCTAACTTTACTCCCTAGTATGTGTAGCCACAAACCTTGTGTTCAATCTAACTTTACTGGTTAGTCTGTGTAGCAACAAACCTTGTGTCAATCTAACTTTACTGGTTAGTCTGTGTAGCCACAAACCTGATGTCAATCTAACTTTACTGGTTAGTCTATGTAGCCAGAAACCTTGTGTCAATCTAACTTTACTGGTTAGTCTGTGTAGCCACAAACCTTGTGTCAATCTAACTTTACTGGTTAGTCTGTGTAGCCACAAACCTGATGTCAATCTAACTTTACTGGTTAGTCTGTGTAGCCACAAACCTTGTGTCAATCTAATTTACTGGTTAGTCTGTGTAGCCACAAACCTTGTGTCAATCTAATTTTACTGGTTAGTCTATGTAGCCACAAACCTGGTGTCAATCTTACTTTACTGGTTAGTCTATGTAGCCACAAACCTTGTGTCAATCTAACTTTACTGGTTAGTCTATGTAGCCACAAACCTTGTGTCAATCTAATTTTACTGGTTAGTCTATGTAGCCACAAACCTTGTGTCAATCTTACTTTACTGGTTAGTCTATGTAGCCACAAACCTTGTGTCAATCTAATTTTACTGGTTAGTCTATGTAGCCACAAACCTGGTGTCAATCTTACTTTACTGGTTAGTCTATGTAGCCACAAACCTTGTGTCAATCTAACTTTACTGGTTAGTCTATGTAGCCACAAACCTTGTGTCAATCTAACTTTACTGGTTAGTCTATGTAGCCACAAACCTTGTGTCAATCTAACTTTACTGGTTAGTCTATGTAGCCACAAACCTTGTGTCAATCTAACTTTACTGGTTAGTCTGTGTAGCCACAAACCTTGTGTCAATCTAACTTTACTGGTTAGTCTGTGTAGCCACAAACCTGGTGTCAATCTTACTTTACTGGTTAGTCTATGTAGCCACAAACCTTGTGTCAATCTAACTTTACTGCTTAGTCTGTGTAGCCACATACTGTGTGTCAATCTAACTTTACTGGTTATAAAAAAGATGTGGTATGATTGCCAATGAGACAACTGTCCACAAGAGACCAAAATGACACAGACATTAACAACTACAAATGTATAGGTCACCGTACATCCTTCAACTATGAGCAAAGCACAAACTGCATAGTCAGCTATAATACCCCGATAAGACAATGTTAAACAATTCAAACGTGAAAACTTGAAAACTAACGGCCTTATTTGTATAAAACAATGAACAAAAAACAAATATGTAACACATAAACAAACGACAACCACTGAATTACAGGCTCCTGACTTGGGACAGGCACATACATATATAAGTTGGCAGGATCCGGACTCTCCCCTAACCTGTGACAGTGGTATAACAGTACAACATAAGAACGAATTATAAAAATCAGTTGAAAAAGTAACTTTATTGCTTAGTCTATGTAGCCACATACCTTGTGTCAATGTAACTTTACTGCTTAGTCTATGTAGCCACATACCTTGTGTCAATCTAACTTTATTGCTTAGTCTATGTAGCCACAAACCTTGTGTCAAACTTTACTGCTTAGTCTGTGTAACCACATACCATGTGTCAATCTTACTGTTTGTTTAGTTTAACAATTACAGTTTGACCTACTTGGTGTATTTATGTTAGAACTAATTATTTGATTTATACATTACAAACCATTTATTTTTTGTTTCAGACTGACAATTTACTTACCCTTTTCCTGAGCAAGGGTCATGTCATCTACACTCTTAGGTGATGATTTCCGCGACCTGCGCCCTGGAGACGGAAACATTCTGAAACAAAATAATATTGTTTTGCTTGGACTACCTTCAATAATGGATAAAAAAAAGTTAAAAACGAAAATTACCCTCAGCAGACGGCAGATTTAATATCGAGAAATCGGGTTGAAAGCATCTCATCCTTACAATTTAGGTACTTGTATGATTTCAAGGCAACAACAACAACAAACAAATATTTGTAACATGATGCTCAGTGGCGGAGCCATTTTAAAAAGGGGGGGTTTGAACAATATCATATATGCTCCCATTCAAATGCATTGATCGGCCAAAAAAAAGGGGGGTTCCAACCCCTGGACACCCCCCCCCCCCCCCCGGCCCCCGGATCCGCCACTGATGCTTAATATAAAAAAAAATAATTTAAAAGCGTGATGTTTAGAGGCAGATCCAGCCATTTTAAGAGGGGTCCAACCCATGTCTCCTTCCAAAAAAAGGGGTTCCAACCACCGGTCCCTCCCCTCCTTGGATCCGCCAGATGTAAAGATGCTGGATTGAACGTACCGATACCCTTCACCCTTAAGCTTAGACACTGACAACTATAATTTTATTTTGTTCTGTGCCTTCCGTTTTACCAACAAATAAGTCTGCAACATTAATAAAACAGCCGTTAAATGATGCAAATTGTAGGAACACAATAAATGAATTTTAATATTTTATCTTACTGAAACGTGCGCTTTGCTGCATCAATCTTCGGAAAAAACTAAAATACTCTAAAATTCTGTAAGTCCTTCTGCAACGATGTCGTAGTTGTGGAAGATGTAAGAGGTAATTGATTTGATTAAATTAATAATGCAATTTTAAATAACTGATCACAAATTGTCGCAAATTAGATGATAAGTGCAACATATTATGCGTTAATTTGACGTTGACCTTAGCTTTCCGTAGAAAGAATCATGTAATATGCCATCTCGTATGCGTAGAAGGCCTCATGGGGTTTTTGATTATGTGATATTGGCGTTTTTTTTTATGATTATTGATTAAGCCAATATTCATGATTATTTGATTTAACTAGGACTGATAAATTTTTTAGTTTAATTGAGTTATTTGATTTTCTAAAGAATAACGCATAATATTTTTTATTATGATTATTTAATGTGATTAGATATTTGGCAAAAAATATTGGTGAAATTTTAATGTGATTACTAAGGACCCCCCATGAGGGGCCTCAGTATAATAATTATTTCTTCGTGCTCGGTTGAGGTCGATCCCAGCTGGCAATTCTGCTTAAAAAATCACAAGCAAGTAAAATATATTGATGTCTTAAAATGTATTTGCTATGATTCAATAATTTTAGAGGATGATTATTTTCGAGAGTCTAGTAAATGACCCAAGTTGTGAATGTGGGTGTCCATTAGAAGATTCGATTCATTTTTTCTTAGAATGTCCACTCTACATAAACTTTAGAAATCAGCTCTTTAAAAACAATCATCAGCTGATATCTTTATAGAACATATTTTATTTGGAACAGACGAAATTACTGTTGAACAAAACACGTTACAATCCTTTTCAGAAATGTGTATACATAGTTATATACGCCATACAAAAAGATTCTTTGATTAATATTGCTGTATCTTAAAATGTACTCGTATCCAACTGTTATACTGTTTAAACATAATATATCTATTGTATATTTTTTTTCATATTGCACTGAAATATATAATTGCTGTCATCTTGAAATTTTGTGTAGTGTACTTATATGGAGAGAATTATCTTAAGTTGTTATAACTTGTATCGAATCCTATTGTATATTGATCATCACATACGGACACATAAAAGAGGGGGGCAAGGGGTTTAACTGTTATGCTGTTATGGGGTTATTTAATTCTTTGTTATCTGTTATTCTGAAAATTTATTTGCTGTTAGCTGTTATTGTCATATTCCTTGTTAGCTGTTATGGGACTATTATTTTTATTGTTATCTGTTATTGTGAGATTGTATTTATTGTTAACTGTTATTGAAAATTGGAATGTTAGGATTTTGACAGCCAATCTAAGTAGAAATTGAAGATAATTGAACATTGTGACTTGGTTTGAGAGTTGCTCATTTACACTTATTCCACATCTTCATATATCTATTGTGGTCTTTCCACTGGTGATATGGAAGTGACGTATTTGCAGGATTCCAGTAACATACATGTACACCCCATCATATGTATTTTGACTTTGTACACATTTGTTGTACAAATTATAACTTATACAAATAACCATACACCATCATCTAAATTGTCAATTTCAGCCCATTTCTATTAAGGGCATACGATACAGTTTTGAACCTGTATTTACAAGTTGACGAAAATTTGCATATAGGCTATTTTTTACCTGATTAAATCAAATATGTAATAAAAAATATACCTTCATGTGCTACTTTTTGAGTAAAATGTGGTCGAAATTTTGTATATTTGCTCAAAATTCAGATTTGTGTCCGTATTTTTTTTTTCGAAAGAAAGACATAACTTTTTTGTTTTAAAAGATAAACACAAATGTTTTTTGTTAAATAATCGGTAATTTCTGTATTTTATAAGTATCATTAAAATTATGCAATTTTTATTCAGAAATAACTCATAATTATCAAATGTTCATGAATAGAGGAACAAACGTCATCTTTTGCTGCATGTTTATCAAAATTAAAAAAATTCCTCTGTTTACAGTTTTATAAAATTTGGGTCATATAATCTCCTTGCAAAATGAAACAAATTGCCGTTTTAAAAAATAGGGGTCCATGCACTCGTTTTCAAATTAAATCAGTTTGAATGATAAAAATCAGTCGAAAAATGCATCTTTTCCCGATATGTCATAGTTTGACGTCGCGAAAATAACATTTTACGTTAGCAACGTCATTCCCTCCCCTGTAACTGTATCGTATGCCCTTAAGGAGCTATCATTTGATTTATAGGTAGGGGAGGGGGTGAGTAAAAAAAGGCAGGATGAGACACGTTATGTAAAAAAATGAGGATATTAAACTAAAAAAAATTGCAGGACCAAATAGAGTGAAAAATAAATACATGTAAGCAGGACAGAGATTACAACAAAAAAATGCAGCCAGGACACAATTTTTCATCCTAGCCTCCCCCCAAAAATATTTGTTTTTATTAAATATTTCTTTAACAATCACAGAAATTAGTAATTTTGTTTAGTTTCAAGTGATTTTATGTCGAAAATTATAACTTGTATAATTGTATAGTTTTGGTACAAATCATAATAAACTTGTGAACAATATATAAAAGGTGATTCTGTTGAGGTCTTATGGACCTAGGCCTATCCTCATCAGGTATCCCTAGCCATATGATTCCTTTTTTTGTGATATTGTTCGAATTTGAGTTTTATGTATATATGGCCGGCGGGGATAATGTACTTTGTACTCCTAAGTGTACATGTATATCAAATTCAAATCAATAATTAAAATAACAAAAAGGAAATCATGTGACCAAGACTACCTGATAAGGATTATATTTAAAATGTATATATATGTCTCTGTTAAAGCATATAGCTAGGTCCATACAGCCAGTTATATAATAAGATTTACTGTATTGGTCCTGGACCAGATTGATTTTAAGATTTCATTTACTGTTATCTGTTTTTATCCCTTTTCAATTCCTTGTTATCTGTTTTAAGCCAAATCAATTTACTGTTTTGCTGTTATTGGGACCCCCCTTGCCCCTCCTCATAAAAACATATCTTCTCCATTTTCTACATTGATGACGTTACAAACATAGATACAAAAGGTCCGAGACCACCATTGTCGTCCCCAAATATAGTCCCTAGTGTTGACAGTGGGTTACTTGCCATTAATTTTTATACCCCTTCCAAATTTATTTCTCCATGTTTAATGCCTCAAATTGCAAGTAGGGGGATGAAATTACACTTTAAATAAAATTTGGGTCCAGAATTTTAAAGGAAAGTAGTGATTGGGTCCAGCTGAAAAAGGTTGAAATTAGCACTTCGGAAGCTGTCAAAAGATTTCAAGACGCCCTAAACATACAATTGTCCATATTTTGAGTTAGAGCCGATAAAGTTTTCTATAATTTTGATATAATTTGTCCCAAAAGTAGTACAACACACTGTAAAAGTTTCTTTGAGAAAGCGCAGGTGGGATTTTTTTTATTTGCATTTATGTTCTAAAAGAAATGCACTACGAAATAATTTTGTTCTCGGACCAAAATGCTGACAAAAGGGGAACAACTCTCTCTTACAAATTGAAACAGAAACATAATCTGACCATATACATACTGATATATAACAGTATATATGAAAACTAGTCTCGATGCACCAGAGTATCGTTCTTACAGCAAACAATACATATGCATATGGAGCGTCTGAATAATCGAGACTAATATGAAAACCTGACTTTAGATAATGATCACAAATTAAATGTAGGTGCCGATAGCTAAACTAGCTTTATATTGAAATCTGTTCTTTATTCGAATAGCAAACACCGGAATTTGATTCTTGGTTATTTCCCTTGGACAGGTGCTTGTCAACTAGCATAACAGCCGACAAAAAACTACTGCTACTACTTTTCTATGGATAAAAGTTATGATCACTTACTGTCAATGTATTGCATTACATGTGGAAATTATTATGAAAAAATAAATAAATTTGCGGGAAGCATTACACCTGAGCTGACAGTGTCTATTATAACTTTTATTCTTTGCTTTACTCTTGACAGCTGAGTCTTGTGAATGTTTTAACCTCAGAAGTAAGAATGTCAGATATTGTGATGCCCAGTGATGAAATGATGAGACATACATCAATGTCAATGTCTAGTGTATCTTGGTTTGAGTTTCTGTTGGATGAGCATAAACTGGATAATCATTTGCAGCAACAAAATCCAGGTAATACACCTAATCGGTTGGACCAGGAACATATATATTAGATATACTGTTCCCAGGTTGGACACTCAAATGGAATACAGTGCAGCTGTAAGCGATAAATTTGTCCTTGTAAAATATGTCCGGGCGGACCCATATTCCTAGTATAAAATGTCCATGGTTACAAATTTTACTAGTAAATATAGTCTGATGTTAGTAATTTTTGTCCCCAGACTAATTTACCTAGGAATTTAAGTCCATGTCATTAATAATCCTAGGTAAAAATGTCCATGTCCTTTTTTTTTTTTAAATCTGAAACATATAATTCATTTACATAATTGAACATTTTTTTAACATGTTTAAGAGTTGTGTTTTTATATTTTTGATAAAATGTAAGTAACCAGACTAACTTTCCTAGGAAATCATGTCCGTGGTATTAATATTAATAGGGCAAAAATGATTTTTATAATTTGAATTAAAGGTTATTTTTAACCAACTTAACTTTTTCCAGTACCTTTTCATGTATTTTGATTTTGTTAAAGAGTTATGTAATAATATATGAAAAAAATATGTACCCAGACAAATTTTCCTAGGAAATCATGTCAATGCTATAATTATTCCTAGATAAAAACATCCATATTATTTAATTTCAAAGGTTTATTTACATAAAGGATATTAATATTGTTTTAGAGTTATGTATTAATATTTTTTAAATTTATGTCACCAGACTAATTTTCCTAGGAAATCATGTTAATGTCATTAATATTCCTAGAAAAAGACACCCATATCAATTATGTTTAAAGGTTAATTAACATGGCTTGTGTTGTTTTAATATTGTTTTAATATTGTGTATTGATATTATTTTTCCCAGACTAATATTTCTAGGAAATCATGTCCATGTTCTTATTATTCCTAGGTAGAAACGTCCATGTTTGTTATTTTTAAGTGTTGTTTTGATATTTTTAAAGAGTTATGTATTTAGATTCAAAATTAAAAGAAAGGAAAAGAAAAAGACGTGATTCCAGTATTTATGAATACCGGTAAAATATCTACATGTATTTTCTGACTTCAAATAAACCTATATATGTATATAAATTTGCAGCTGATAATTAAAATGCATTTTGTTAAAAGTTGTATTTATTCATAGTCAATCTATTGTATTGTATTTATCCATTGATCTGGTAAAAAGTGTTCATTTTCGTTTGCTTCCAGAATGTAATTTGGTAACAGACATTTTTTTCTAGGTAAACAAGTCGATGATCATAATTTTACTAGAAAAACATGTATTAGGACAAATTTTCCTAGGAAAATAAATGCCAGACTTATTTTACTGGCTATGGACTTATTTTCCTAGGAGAATTTGTCCTAGGACTTTTATTCCTAGTAAAATTATGGCCATGGACTTGATTACCTAGGGGAAAATGTCCGGCGGACAAATTTTCCTACCGGACCAAATTTACTGTTACACAGCCAACAAATTTATATACATTACTTATTCATATAATAATTTCAATGAATCGAATCAACAGCATTTTTCCAACAAAAGTTATGAAGTTTTTCTTTCATGCTAATTAAAAAATGTTATGCATCATTCATTTACTTTATTTTTGTCGAGCCTGAAACTTTTGGGTATCGGGATCGTTCGCCCTGATTACATGTTCGCCCTAGGTTCGTTCGCACTGAGTTTGTTCGCCCTGATAGTCCGTTCGCCCTGGGTTCGTTCGCCCTATATTCATTAATGATATGTATGTATATATTACATTAATGAACAAATTATATATATTTATACCTTGAAGCCGCAATATCTTGTAGTCCTGAAATGTACAGAAACTTATAACCTAGTCCTAGAAGAAGCTAGCTATAAACAACATGATACATCGTAAATATTCGGCCAAATTGAAGACCAACTTCAACACATTCAATTATATACACACAACGCAACACTATACTAAACAAGAATGTGTCCCCAGTACACGGATGCCCCATCCGCACTATCATTTTCTATGTTCAGTGGACCGTGAAAATGGGGTTAAATCTCTAATTTGGAATTAAAATTAGAAAGATCATATCATACAGAACATATATACTAAGTTTCAAGTTGATTGGACTTCAACTTCATCAAAAACTACCTCGACCAAAAACTTTAACCTGACATGGGACAGACGGACGAACGAACGAACAGACGGACGGACGGACGGACGCACAGACCAGAAAACATAATGCCCATAAATGGGGCATAAAAATAAAATCAGGGCGAACGGACTCGAGGCGAACAGGTATTAGGGCGAACAGAAACTAGGGCGAACCAGAATCAGGGCGGACGGACCCGGATTCAAACTTTTGTTGCAGAAAGTTCGACATAGGGATAGTGATCCGGTGGCGGAAGCGTTAGCTTACTTCTTAAAAGCTTTATAATTTAGAAGGTGGAAGACCTGGATGCTTCATACTTTGTATATACATTTTAGATGCCTCATCATGTTATGAACTTTCCGTCAGTCACATGTCCAATGTCCTTGACCTCATTTTCATGGTTTTCATGGTTCAGTGATCAGTCAGGGATATAACTATAGGGTTATTACAGGAAAATAACATGTTTCAAAGGGACAATATACATCATCAGTTTAGTTAAAATGTATAAAAGTTCTATTCATATAATATTACCTTTTTCTATATATGTATACTTAACTATTTAAAGATATAACAGTTCATAGTTTGCCAATTTTGCATAGTACACCTATATGTTATTACAGAAAAAATATGCCTGTAATAACTAAAGGGTGTTATCACAGCTTCTCTATATCACTTTAAAGCATTTGCTCAGACATACATAATGCTTACAATGTAACTACAATGTACATTTTTTTTTTGTAGTTTAATTTATTGTAAGAAATAATGACCAGAGCATGTAATGAGGTTCTGCACAGGTTTCTCAGTAATTCCCAAGTGTCTTATATAACAAGTTACATTCCTTTAATAACTGAGCCTTGTTATCACAGCTAAGTTTATCCCTTAATAGCCTCGACTCATTGATTTGCCATGGTCTATCAAAAATGTATTAATTTGATTAAAAAATTAGTTATCAAGACTGCATTTAGTTTCTGCGCAAAGTCTCAAGAGTTCCCTAGAGCCCACTTTAAATGAAATAATTCTACAAATAACAAGCATATATATATGTTAACTACATTGTAGTATATATTTGTTTAGGGGCCAGCTGAGGGACGCCTCCAGGTGCGGGAATTTCTTGCTACATTTAAGACCTGTTGGTGACCTTTTGGTGTTGTTTTATTTATGGTCGGGTTGTTGTCTCTTTGACATATTCCCCATTTCCGTTCTTAATTTTATTATAAATTTAGAAAATTTAAGGTGAAAGTATCTGGAATAACCCTATAGAGTTATATCTCTGACTGGTGACTACTTGAAAAAAAAGTTCAAAGATTTTTTGTAATGTTAAATTCTTTCTTATTGTAAGTAATAGTATTACTATATTTGGTATGTGCGTACCTTGCAAGGTCCTCATGCCTGTCAGACAGTTTTCAGTTGACCTTGACCTATTTCATGGATCAGTGAACAAGGTTAAGTTTTGGTGGTCAAGTTCATATCTCAGATACTATAAGCAATAGGTCTAGTATATTTGGTGTATGGAAGGACTGTAAGGTGTACATGTCCAACTGGCAGGTGTCATCTGACCTTGACCTCATTTTCATGGTTCAGTGGTTACAGTTAAGGTTTTGTGTTTTGGTCTTTTTTTGTTATACTAACTACAATGTATATTTATTGTAGATCCCTCACCTTGTCAGTTGATTACTTTAAATTATTTAGAATTACTATTATTGTAGGTACCCCACCTTATCAGTTGATTACTTTGAATTATTTAGAATTACTTTTATTGTAGATCCCTCACCTTGTCAGTTGATTATCCAGTTTTTACAGCAAGCAGAGGCTCATCTAGCAGCCAGCACTGCCCTGGTCAGAGAAATACCAACTACACCTAATGGTCAGAATGATTCCAGGTCTGAAGATGGAAATATGCATGGTAAATTTATATATATTTCATCTATGTTTGAGAAAAATTGTGAAAATATTTCTCTGTAGCTAAATATACATCTGTATATCACAATGATTTGGTCCATCATTTGGATATTGACAGGAACATTACCGGTATATTCATGATATTTGTTGAGTTATAAAGTTTAATGCATTACACATTTTTGCTCACAGCTGGTTAACATGGTTAATGCAAAAAAATCATGGCTCTAAATATTTCCAAAATAAAAATCATAAAAAAAATAAGGACAGTTTTCTAAGCAACTTTGCATCGAAATGATTTGATCATTTATTGTTTTATTTGTGAGATGCAATATGTAAAGCCATTTTAAAAGTTTGATCACCCTGTTTCAATGTGTTTAAACTTTAAACATACATAGAAGTACAAATTAAATGTAAGTATATTAAAGAAATGATTCCTTCATGTTATGCTTTTAGGTTCATTTTAACATGTGCAGGTATTATGAGTTGACTTAAAAGTACAGGTTTAAAGGTACCCACTGTGATAGGACAAAGAAAACATATTTGAGTAAATGTTTTTAAAATACAAAATTTATTAATTTTTACAATATTTTAGATTTTTTTTTTTAAATATTATAGCAAGCACTTTGTGGTTCAAAATATAACTGAAATTGCAAATTTCAGACTTCTACTCAGAAATTTCTTGCATCATCCTGGCCGTTAAATCTCATTGTTAACAAAGAGAAGGCAGAGCCTCATTTTAAAATTTATATAGTTTACTTATAAGAATAAGAATTTTTCTAAATCTCAATTAGGGTCATCGTGTAGATATTAACAGTGTTCAACGTCTGAAACAAGAAGATTTTAATATATTCAGGGTTGAGCATGTTGAAGTCAAAATTACTTGCAAATAAAACGGTTCAAGATTTGATTTAGATCCTAATGAAAATTCCTGCTACAGAGTTGTGTATGTCAAATGAGGTTGCTTAGCTACTATGGATCTGACAAGAAATTACACTTTTTTGTGTTATGTAGAATTCATATTTTTATGATCCACCTTTAATAGAAGGGGTACATAATGCTTTGGTTAGTCTATTAGTTCATCCATCAATTACTTCTGTATCCATGGTATCAGGCTAAAGGTTTTATTTAAGAAATTTTACCCTGAAGTTGTGGTTTAGTTAATCAACTTTAAAAGTAAACATAGATATAAGAAGATGTGGTAATGAGACAACTCTCCATCCAAATAATAATTAATAAAAGTAAACCATTATAGGTCAATGTACGGCCTTCAACACTGTTCATTATCATGTGAAAAATATATACATGTACCATTGCCAACTTATTCTACCCAGATTTGGAATTGGCTGTTTATTGAAAATTGAAATGTGATGGTGTGAGCTGACAAAAGTGAAAAAGGTGGATCAAGTATTTAATAGAAAAAATGGAAGCCACATTTCATAGATTTATGAAATTGATTTATGTTTTTGCCTGTAGGAGAATTAAATAAATGATTATCTTGAAATGCCTTTTAAAGGAAGTTTTTCGTCTGTTTTAAACAAATGTATTGATAATTTGAACTAGTTCTTAGGCCTATATATAAAAAATCAGAAGACATTGCTAGAAGTATTGACCAGTTTTTAAAAGGTGACAGATATTGAATTTTTAATTTATGTATGATTGTATTTTTGATTAACAAGTCAAGTTATTAATTGATTTTTCTGCATATTTCCGACCCCTGGATAGAATCAGATTTCCTGTCGGAAGATTTTCTTCTTTGGTTCCAGAATAATTATGCTTAATAAGATTCTTGAACTTCTTTTTGTCGATGGAAATAGTTTTTTGTTAGTATAGCTATTCACAATATTTAAATATGTTATATAGTCTGTCACGGAACAATGAACATATTGTTACAATTTTGTACGGCTTTCGTCACTGTCTTTTCACAGCTGTAAAACCTTTAAAAATTATTAGAGAAAGTCCGTTTAAATGATTGGAGATAATTTAATTGATTTTTGGATCACTGAAGACAATATTTGTACATTGAGATGATATGGTAATATTGGAAGGTTAAATAGTTATATTTTCTGTCGTTTGTTATTGTTGTCAGTCGAACAAGACTTTTAAGTAGAAAGTGTCATTATGCATTTAAGGATATATATAAAACCTTTTTGTCTATTTTAAAAATAATCCAAATAAGGTCAAATGGAAAAGAAAACCAACCTAAAAAGCAACAAAAATAGTTAGCTGTGAAATAGGGTTAAGGTTCATGTAGTAATGTTATGTCAGCATTGGCGGATCCAGGTGGGGGGGGGATTCAGGGTTCCGGGGGTTGGAACCCCCCTTTTTTTTGGCTGATCAATGCATTTGAATGGGAGCATATAGCTGGAACCCCCCTTTACTTGGGGTTGGGCACCCCCCTTTTTTAAAATGGCTGGATCCGCCCCTGGTCTGGAATTTAAGTATGAACAAAATATGAATTATTAAGATATTGATAAAGATTATTGTAAGGATTATTTGTACTATGTATGTGTAATATTGAGTATGCATGAAATTGAGAAATGGGGAATGAGTCAAAGAGACAACAACCTGACCAAAGTGCAGAAAACAGCCGAAGGCCACCAATGGATCTTCAACACAGCAAGAGGTGTGCTTCAGCTGGCCCCTAAACAAAAATATGTACAATTCAGTGATAATGGACGTCATACTGAACTCTGAAATATATAAATAAACTAAAATTAAAAATCATTCAAGACTTACTAAGGCCAAGGGCTCCTGACTTGAGACGGGCACACAAATGTGGTGGGGTTAAACATGTTTTGTGAGATCTCATCCCTCCCACTATCTGACTATGGTAAAATTTATATGTAAGTACTGATTAAAAGGTTATGTTTATCAGTACAAAATTTTTTAATAAATTTTATACATGTAATATGAAAATGTGATATGACTACTAGAAACAAATGAGAAAGATAACTATCCACAAGAGACCAAATGTCATAGATGAAAACCATTATAGTTCAACATATGGCCTTCAACAGTAAGCAATGCCTACACTGTATAAAAAAAGTTTAAAAATTTTGAAATGACAATATGTAAACCAATGGCCTGATTTTTGTACAAAATATTAAACTAATAACATATATGATAGACAGTCACCAAAACATTTATAAGTTAATAAACACAGGGAACATTCTATACAAGATAAATTCCTATCCAAGGGAGATGTGACAGGAGTTCAAACATTTATACTTTAAACATTTTGACACAACAGAAGTACCTGTTAATGGCTTGTTTATTGTAAACTTTATGGAAGTATTTTATAGATTTTGATCTGTAAATCAGATTCAAAAGAAAAAGATTTATTTTACCAAGATTATGCACTTAAATATTGACTAAGTATATGAACATGCTAAAGTGATGAGAAATACAGTATACGGACAAGAGTTATTTCTTTTGTAATATATAGTTTATACAATTTTTTTTTAACTGAAGCTTTTTTTAAATATTTTTTTTATTTTATGTTTTTTTCTCCATTAGATCTCATCATTTTAAGAAGTTTTTGCCATGTCCTATGCTAATTATTGTTGTTTAATTTTCCAAATGGTTATAAAAGCATTCATGATTAAAAAACACACTTTTAGCTTATTTGGAACAATTAAAATTCTGATACAGTTTATGTTTTCAACTTGCAAATTGTGGAAAACTTATAAAACTGAAAGAAACAAAATTATGAAGTATTTTTAAGGAACCGCTGCTAATCTAATGATATAAAAAAATTGAAACAGGAATTACTATTATGATTTTATTGCCCATTATTTCTTATCAGTTTTTTCTGATTCATTATCATGAACTCCAGAAAAGTTATTCTATATTGAAGTTATAATTGAAATCTCATCTTTTGTATATTCTGGTGGTTTAAACTCATAATGAGCAGAAAAAAATAAAAATTCAGCCTTATTCTTACATACTAAATGTGCATGTCAGACATTCTTGTTAGTCCAATTTTCAGACAGATATTTACATGTATAAGGGACATTCTAGGTCATATAGGTGTCAAAATCTAGCACTTAGCAAACCAGACAAATGTATTTGAAAAGTTTTGTATAAAGTCATTGATTTCCTTTAAGAATTAGTGCATTAAAGGTTTTCATTAACAATTGCATATTCAATAGCCGAAGTATGAAATATGACAAAGGAAATCATATGGCTTATTTAATCTTAAATGAAATTATTCAAATTACACATATATGCTTATTATTAAAAAAATTGTACAATACATATTTTAGGATTTAACATTAGAGCTAGATACTCCTGTAAAATATATATATTCAACCATTTTATTCCCTTTAAAAAATAGAATATATAAAAATTGTTGGACTGTTGTGTCATGTATGTCTGCCCAATAATTGGTTACATGTCTATATATTATAATTGTTTTGTAATGTAATTGAATTTATGCACTAATCAACATGATCAATGTCAAAGAGTGGGTAGATATTTTTTTTATATAATTGTGTTTTACAATTTGCTTTTCTTAAAAGTTTTTTTTTATTATTAAAAACAGTATAGTAATATATGAAAGGTTTACTTTAAATGCTTTACAAAGATCATCTTTGAAGGACTATATATGTCAATGCCAAGAGATTGATCCTAACTCAAAGATAGACAGGTTTTTTTGTGTACTGGCTATGTATACCCTTGATTTTTTGTTTGTTACAGTTTTGGCATATTTATCCATGTCAGTTGTATTTGATCTTTATTCTTATGTGTACTATTGGCTCTATTGCATATTTTTTCTGAATGTTTAAAGAAATTGTTATGCAGTCCACCTGAATTGTTTGCCCTATTTACACATGTCCATTATTTTCTGCCAAGTAATTTTATAAGATCTTGTTTTGCTCTATGGTCATTCAAATGTAATATATGCATGTATTGTTTCTTTTTTTTACAATGAGATTGTTCCGTAATATATGATAGTATTGGTTAGATTACTTTTCTTGTTATTGTCTTGTTTATATAATGTTACAACCTTATTGACACTTGCAATAAAGAGTTTTCACTATGTTGACCATGTTGACAGCATCATTATGAAATGAAGGACCACTATTAATGCAGTGTTTAATATATAGCTTAGGTTTTGTTGAGTGTATTTAATACTATTATGTAATTAATTGAAATAAACTTCCTTTCTTTCTAAATAAAATTTTAAAATTTATTCAGTGTGATTCTCTGAAGAAAGAGACAAAAGGAAGATCTTAATTTTACTATGAAGTTAGACTTGTTTTATTTTCAGACAAATTAGTTGTTAAAGAAAGCAAAAAAGTGATTGCACTGAAGTTACTAGCATTGAAAGTAGCAGCCCACTTAAACTGGAATCTCAATATTCTTCTCAAAAAGTAAGTGTATCGTGTTTAAAAAGAACAATAATGAAATATGCTACACAGAGTTTATTTTTAGCTTTAAGATAGATATTGTCATGAATATGCTTTCTAGTAAGTTTTTCCTTGAGTAAATTTCAGTTAATAAATTAATGCAATTTACATGGAAAAGCTCATGTTTGAATTCATTTGAAAACAGGAAAGACTTGTAAAATTTATTCCTTTAAAACCAAATAAATACATACATTAAAGATAAGTGTACATATTTGATCAGGGATTAATGTAACACAAGTACATTGTTTAGGTAAATATGTTACTACTTTTAATTCAGAAATTTTTACAATGATTTTATTATAGAGAAAACAGCAGAAGAAAGTCTCACAAAAAATAAAAATTATTTCCAATTTTATTTATATACCATTTACTGAAATCATTATCATTAATCTTGAAAAAAAATCACACTAAGAAAATACCAACAAAATTTTCGGAATTTTAATTTTAAATGTACTTATTTAGCCATCTTATGAAATGGAATCAATAGCAATTCTTTTGTGCTTATATTTGTAGTATACCAGTAGCATTACTACAGATCCTTCTGAATGAGCTGATGAGGTTAACAGTTGACGGAGACATTGAAGAGATCAAGTCCACTGTATCAGATTATAACAGTATCAGTGAAGAAACTCTCTTCTCATTACAACTCTTTCATAGATGGTAAATTATCATTACTGTTAGTGCTTCCATCTGAGTGGATGGCAATATATATAACCTGTACCCAACTCGCCATGATCCTTACAATGTCTTATTGTTTAATAATTTAAAACAATATACAGTGAATGTGTACTGGTAAAAAGTGTAATTTCAAGACAAAATTACCTAACAAACCCTTTTTTTTGGAAGATTCTGCTTTTTAATGCAAAGAAATATGAAAATATATTACAAAAAAAACAGTTGCCAATATGAGTGGTGAACAGTTCTAATAGATTTCAAAGAGCCACTTATACTTGTATCCAATTGCCATTTGTTCACAAAATTCAAACATCCATCTGTAGACTCCTTAACCAATAAGAATTATAAATCTTGGCTGTAGTAGGAAAATAATCTCAGTTCTTCAAACGTTAATTTTTTTTGCAGGGCGTTACTAGCAGTTGTAAGAGACAGTTTTCCTAGGAGACCAATCAAATCGTTTGTTCAAGTGTAAGTTTTGTTTTATTGGTGGAATGTGTGAATAGATATTTACAGGATTAATTTTTCCATACAATATGTGTTACTAAAAGACCTGTTAAATATTATGAATTTTAATTTTTGAATTATGACTGATAAAAGTTAGATTTTTTTTATCATATTTTAAAAGGTTGGTTCTCATTCTTCACACTTGAAAACTATTTTATTATACTATTACAAATACAATTGGATTTGGGTCAATGAGTTAGCAAACCCATTCACACATCAAAACATGAAGACATCTAGAGGTCAGCACATTGTCTTTAAAATAGATTGGTATCTATTCAATATGTTAATCTTTAATCTGTCAAAATGAAAAGATAAACAAATACCACCAAAGATCTGCCATTACCATCAAATTCTTTAAATGACAAAAAACATGAAGCTATGACTTCTGACATCAAATGATCAGGTTCTATAGGAAAAGTCACTGACACTCATGGGTAGGTTAAACTAGTTTTGAAAGAACTCAACACCCCTTTTATTGTCAATGAGTTGAACAAAAAATTCAAAGAAAAACATGACGTCATGATTGAAAATGTTAAACTGCATAACTCTTTTGCTGGTAGCCTGGTATGACATACAATGTACTACAAAAATGGATATTGATAGGTTTTAAAAACCTTCTGAAAAAGAAGAATTTTCAGTTACAGAATGAATGTTCAAAGTCTGGTTGTAGAATCATACATTCTTAATGTATTTCTTACAGATATCATGTATTCCTACACTCCAATGTTCAAAAAAATTGGAAACATAATTTCAATCTAATTTTCCGATGATTTATACATATAAAGTCAAAGTTACTATTAATTTTTACAGTTTTACCTGATTTTGTTCAGGTAAATTGTCAAATGTGTTGATTTGTGAATGTCTTAATTTTTATGTACAAATTTCACAAAGAAATCAACAATTCATTGAATTTTTTCTTGGTGTAGGTTTCATTGGTTGATGGATAACTTTTCATTTTATTGTTAATTTTTCTGTGTCTTTTCTGACATTTTATATGTAAATCTGAGCTTGCAGTCGAGATATTTTAGGCAGACGTGTTTTTTGTTGTTATTTATAAATGAATGATATAATAAAACACAAAAATTTATTTGAAATGTCATTAAAATTGAAAGATTAATTAAAAAGAAGTTAGTTCAGATGGTATTTTTGTGTGTTATTTCATTTGCTGGTCATGTAACGTGTGTGTAGTTCAAGAACTAATACTGTTGTTTCTTTAATTTGTTTTTGACCAGGTTAAATGAGACTATGCATTATCGCTATTTTGTGCATTTTTCCTTTGATCTTTTTTTGTGATAATTTTCGCATGAGATGGAAAATTATCGCCAGAAACTAAGGACGCATGTGGCATTGCTAATGAAATGACATGAAATTAACAACGTCGTCATAGGTAAAATAGTGATAAACAGATTATCATTGGTCATCTCAACTAGATTGCCTTTCTTGCTTTCGCCGTACCGTCTTAAGCAAGAAAATCAATCTCGTTGAGATGATCAATGATAATCTATAATTTTACAAAAAGAAAATTTTTAATTGGTGAAACAATCTGTACATAACAAGATAGCTAAAATATCTAATAAACATAATAAACACTGAAAGACGTTTTATGATCTTTAAGTAAAGTATGATTGAACAAACAAATAATCAAAGTACAGTGCAGTGGATTCATTATTATTTGTTGGATACCATTTCTTTTTTTCTTGATTTAATGGGTACAGGGTAACTACAAAGTGTAAGGTACAGCAAATTACAAAGTATCTATAGGAATGCAATGCAAAACCAAGAAATCAAATATCCATGAAAATGCAAGTTTTCTTCAATCCACAAAAGTAGGTACTTCTAAAAATACATGAATCCATAGAAAATATACACTGTACAAGAATAGTTATATAGTTAAATGCTATGCATTTGACCTGAACATTAGTTATTGTTAAATATATTGGTTGATTAGCGTAATTATTCATATAGAAGGACTTTGAAAATCTTAGCTGTTAAATCCATTAACCGTGGATTTACATACATGTAACTTGGGGTTTTAATGAAAAGAAGATAACAACATTAAAAGTTGAAATTCAATAAAAGAAAATTAACCTTGATATTTGTCATTTCAGTCAAGGTCAGGTAGACCCTGCTATAGCATACCATGCTTTAAATGAAATCATAATGAGAAATGTAAGTACATCAACATATAAGTAAATATTTCTACTTTTAAAGGGAATGGTAGCACAAGTATATTTTTAATAGTTAAAATAAATGTTTGTATTTGAAGACATAAATCTTGTTTTTTTTATTACCAAAATCTCAAAAATCTGTCTACTGGTACCTATTCCACTGCAAGTTTCGAGTAGAAGTAAAAGTCTCCAGCATATTCTTTACTGACATTGGAATCTGCATGTACAATACAGTTATCTCCAACCAACCTTCCTTAAAACAGATTTTTAGGCTAAAGATGAATTTTTAAAGCTTTAATCTTTATAGCAGTTTTATTAGGATTTTTTCATCTTAATTTTTATTCAACAATATATCTGCTGTAGTAATTGATAACTAATTCTATCGACATAATGCAAGTATCTGACTCCATTGATCAAAATCATTTGAATCACCATCACTCTGTTCATTGTCATATTATATGTGGGGAACTTTAGGGCAATTAAGTTTGGAATTATCCAGGTTGGGAGAATAGTGGTTAGTATGCACCAAACTTATTATACCAAAAAAAAACCTGAATAAATAAATACATATGTAATTACCAAATATCTGTATCTGATTATTAGTTGCCCTATAGCATGTTTTGATTTTAAGGGCTTGTGTCACTCTTGTTTTTGTTATTTCAGCTAAGAGAGTCTACTGCAGTGTCAATAGAGAATTTAGAGAAGTGTATACAATGTGGTCGTGTCCTAAAATTACCTGTCTCAAAGTGTTTTCCTGTTCTAAGTGATAACACTGAGGATTTTAGTTTGATATGGGATAACTGTGTAACAGTAACTCCACAGGAATATCACTGTCAGGTAAAATATATATATCTTGAAAATAAATATTCGACAGATGGAATATTTCAGTTCTTACCCCAGTATGTCTGTATTAGAACAATAAGAAGATTTGATATGATTGCCAATAAGACACTCACAACCAGATAGCATATGACGTAAAACATTAGCAACTATAGGTAAGTTTTCAGCCATAAACAATGAGCAAAACCCATACAGCATTACCATGCTTCTGACTTGGGGACAGGCACATACAGAATTTGGCAGGGTTAAATATGTGCAAATAAAAGAGAATAAATCATAAATAATTCAATGGCTATGAATATTTTTACTTTTGCATATAAAAGAATAGGTTCATTAAAAGATATAAAAGAAAGAGACTTAAACATGATATAATTTGTAACTATGTATAGCATATTGTAGATAAAAGTTGTAATAGTAATAATATTGGATATGGGCAACTACATAATGTTTTGTTATTAGAGGTTACATCCACTTTTAGGTGCACATTTTAGATAAATAGTTTTATCAACCAGTACTGTTACTCACACTTGTTTCACTTGTTTTATATTTTTTTTTAGTTATACTATGATTTAGGAACGTTCTTCTTCTACCAGGAGGCTTACACACAAGCATACACAATGTTTAAACATACATCCGATCTTATAATACAGGTATGTACACACAAAAGAAATAAGAATATATATGGTACAAGTGCAAATGAGATAACTCTCCGTCCAAGTCACAATGTGTAAAAAGTAAACAATTACAGGTCAAAGTATTTCTATGCATGTATGTACACACAACCATATACACTGTTTAAACAGTGCTGTCTCATTGATATGTACATGCCATAAATATTACATAAGTTGTAGGAAATACTTTCGGTTAAAAAAATATTGTGTAACTCATTAAGTTCTGTTATTGAAAATGGATATTTCAATGTTCACAAGAGTATGTACATTCTATCAAAAAGACACAGCATAAGATAGGATGAAATAAGTATGACTGCCATCAATAGAAATTCAAATTATGTCATCTTACCTAATTCACTGCTTTTCACAATTTTGTATAATGCAGCTCAGTAGTATGTTAGGACACTCTGTAAGATAGTTTTCCATGTAAAAGATGTTTAGTATCATACTGCTAACCGTTGACGATGTATGACAATAGTATTAAAAAAACTTGCATTTATAGGTAGATGATCCAGTATTCATCAATGTAGATAATGCCAGGTTAAAAGGATACCACCATGGTTGTCAGAGTTTACAAGGTGTCACTCAACAAGAACCTCCTGAAAAAGTGACATTGTATGAAAAGTCAGAGGCTTGTCGTAGAAATGGTTTTAAGGTAAGAACCTCCAACTAAGTCTGAGGCTTAATGGAACTGACAACTAAGTCAAAGTCTTCTCCTAAAAAAGATTAAATCTAATAAAAATTCTAGGTTGGTTATGTTTGATGAACGATCAAAAGCATATTTAGAAAATATTTGGAGGTAAAACTTCTCCTATGAAGTCATATAGGTTTCATCTTATGCTGTTTTGAGTAAAAATTCCCTGAGTAGTAAAAGTTGTATGAACAAGCATAAAAAATTGATTTCAAGGTTAATATCCCCTGTGGAGTTTGTTTAAGAAATATTCCAATAAGTCAATCTTTCTGATTAATAGTGGATAAAAACTTGGCAATACAACTGATATAGTTTCATAACATTAGAACATTAATACACGGTGTAGAATGGTAACGGACTTATCGGGTTTTTGTCAGCGTTGCCACACTAATCGGGTTCGGCAACAGACTTATCGCGTTTTGTTTTTAAACAGTGTGACACAAAAGGAGCCAAATAAACGAAAAGAAGTCGTTAGTGTTTATGTTTATATGATCACGGAAGGCACCGATGATATAACTTTGCAAAAATTTTCATTTTGCTTCTGTACCACTCTTGGCTTTTTCAAAAAGCTCCCCACTAAACAGGACAACAGGCCGAACACAGCTTATGGTGTGATTTCCATTCAAATACACAATATATTAGAATGTGGACTTTTTGTGCTCCTTTATTTCATACAAAATACATATTAGAACAACTTGTGTGCATTCAAAAACTTAAAATATTGTATATTAAAGCTTTATCAAAATTGGTTGGCAGTGATTATTGGGTTTCCCTAAAATGGCGTGTTTTTTTGGCACCGAACTGTTGAGGTTTATTTAGCACAGGACTTATTGTGTTGTTATTGTTTTACCAGGGTAAAAAATGATGTTTTCGTATTTTTTGTTTGTTTGGAAAATGAAAAAAAAAAAGATTTTAATAACCCCATGTATTTGACATCGTGTGCTAGAATAGACAAGTCTGGAACTTCTCACGAACAAGTGTTTTCCGCAATCTTGATTTTTTTTCTTTGTCAGAGTAAAAGTACATCGGTATGGGGCAATATCACATGCGATGCCAAACAAAACACAAATGGTCTATTTCTGCTCTATCCCAGATTAACATGTGGTGGTCTTTTGGCGGATGTTTCAAAAAGACACATTCATTCCGGCGTAATAGAAATATTCATACTGATGCATGTATGAGTGAAGCTTTATGTGTCAGTCCTGAAAAACTATTGTTGATTGAGCCGATGAATAACTATGACAACTTAAATTATGAACCCATTTAGTGCATGTTAGATGCATGATTTTTGTAATAGTTGTTAGTGACTTTAAACGAGTTGTCAATTAACTGCGAGTACTCGCAGATCTGTTCCTTGTGTCTTTTTGTTGTTGGGATGTACAAGTACCCAGCCACGTCCACTTGTATTTTTGTCCATCTGATGAGTTGAGCCTTTTTCAACTGAATTTTATAGTTCGTTCTTATGGTGAACTATTATACCACTGTCCCAACTAAAATGTTTAACCCTGCCAGACTATGTATGTATGTATGTGCCTGTCCCAAGAGAGGAGCCTGTAATTCAGTTGTTGTCGTTTGTTTATGTGTCACATTTGTTTTTCGTTCATTTTTTTTTTTTTATATAAAGGCTGTTAGTTTTCTCGTTTGAATTGTTTTACATTGTCATTTCGAGGCCTTTTATAGCTGACTATGTGGTATGGACCTTGCTCATTGTTGAAGGCCGTACGGTGACATATAATTGGTAACTACTGTGTCATTTTGGTCTCTTGTGGAGAGTTGTCTGATTGGTAATCATACCACATTTTCTTTTTTATACCTACTAGTTCAAATAACTATCACATCTTGAAAGGCATTCTTTGACTCCTTACATCGTCGCAGAAGGGCGTCAAAGTAAGCATTTAGAATAGCCTTCCCAGACGTCGTAATTATTTGTACTAGAACCCTCCCTACTATGAGACCGAGATACTGATAGAATCCCACACATTTGCTTGTGGATAAATAAAGTATATCATTGTGTGATGTGTGATTAATGTATAAAGTAATAAGTGTTGAACAACCATGCAGGCGGAGTAAAAACATAGACTGACTGAGAAGATATGAGTTTCCAAATTCTTATGCGCACGAAAAGTCCGGTGCCAAAAACACGAAGAGTCCGGTGCCACAAATTTTCCATATTAACTATCATTTAGGACCTTAATAGTGCATGAAACAGTTCCGAAAGGGAAAATGTCTAAATTTAATGAATAATAGCCAAGTATTTACTTGGAGAAGAAAACAACAAGCTTAAAACACGCTTCAATTGGACATCTTTCCATGAAAAATGTTTATTTTCAAGTTGGGGTACCAAATTGGTGGAAACAATTTGAAATAAATCATGGCTTCCCATGAATATATGACTAGATATCCAGCAAAATAAATAATTTTCCCATTCCGTGACATCAGGCTTATATGGCAATATCAATTCTGCTTTAATACAAATTGAAAGAAATAACCACTTACGCCAAATGTTGTCACCTGAAAACACGACAAGTCCATTGCTGAACACGATTAGTGCGGAAACGCCGAAAAAAACCCTGATAAGTCCATTACTATTCTACACCGTGTAATAGATTTTGTAAAAGATATTCAAAAACAATAACAACATCAGTTGCTATAAAAAAAAGAAGATGTGGTATGATTGCCAATGAGACAACTATCCACAAAAGACCAAAATGACACAGACATTAACAACTATAGGTCGCCGTACAGCCTTCAACAATGAGCAAAGCCCATACTGCATAGTCAGCTATGTTCAGTATTATGGGTACATTTAAATGCTTCTGAAAACACACAGAAAAAAATCGATCAACAGACGTATATGTTAAGGCCAGTATAAGGGGGATTCACTAATGATTATCCAATGTTATTTGGTATGTAGTTTTATGAGCATTGCATGACCTTATTTACATGGATCATTGATTATGTTTGTCATTCTTGTAAACAAACTACTATCTCAAAAAACTTTCAACAACAATTCAGTCTGGTCAGTAGAGCAGGCAACACATTTCAGTGTGTGCACTTTTGTCTGTTATAGGAAGTAAGAAAGATTTTAATCATAAATTTGTCTTGATATATTTATAGGGTATAGTTGATGTATTAATAGAAGACAACTTACGACAGGAACTAACTATGATATACAGAAGTGAATTAGAAGATGAAATAGGCACCAAAGGAGATAGGTAAAGAAATACAACAGTATCTTTACTAATTATATTTGAATAGATTCACAACTGAATGTTTAGCCACCAATATTCAATCAATCAAATGGTTGATTAGGGCATTGACATATTTTCATAAGGATTATTTCTGCTAATCTTGTTATTTAAAAAAAATTTGGTAAATTTTGAAAACAGTAATACATCCTAGTAGCCATTCAGAATTATATAAAGTGTGGTCTCAATTTCATTACTGAAGAACTCAAAGAAAATTAAAGGATAAAGATAGAAGTTAAAAGCATTGTTCTATTTATTTCTTAATATTTTCTTGTGTTTGATATTACTGCCACATTTATTCTATTTCCCTTCCTAATAACAGAAACAGTCTATTTATTTTCAGTTTAAGTGAGGTATATGTACAAGTCAGTATATGTAATGTAGTGAGAGGTGTGATGGAGGGCAAAGCTTTAGTTTCTCTGTTAGCAGATGTTATAGAAGATGCTGATCCACAAACTATAGAATTTCTTATATTAGTATGTATACTTGAATGTATAATTAGAAAGTGTTGTCAGCCTAGGATGGAAAGATTTACTCACAGTAGTTCAGTGAAATATTAGTGGGTCTGGGTCAGATTTACAGAATAGAGATTAATAAGGGGGAAAGGGAGATTAAAGGACAAAAAAACAAAGAATAGAGAATAATAAGGTGGTCAAACAAGAATAATGGAAAAAAATGGAAAAAAGTGTCCTCTTGTAACCATACATGTACTTATGAATGATATATGATATCATATTTATGGTTGGTCAAAATTATAAAAGCTAGGATTTGAATGTCAACAGATGAAATAGAATATACCAATAAAGAACCAACAATCCAATGGATTATAGTTTTAAAATAATGTATAAGGCCTAAAATAAAATTTTATTTGTTTGGCATTGCCGCCCGACCCATTGAAAAACTTGCCGCCCAAATAATTTTATTTGCGTTTCAGGAATTTATTTTTTTTTATTTTAAAAAAATCGAAATTGTGCCGGAATTTGATCGTATCCGCCGAGTTTGTTCCTGGCTTTACTTATTTCAAATCACGATCTTAAAAGCGTTTGTCTTACACTGTATTGGGAGCAAACATTTAAATGACTTGGAATAGAAAAAGTCTGCCAAAAGTAATGTCAAAGAGGCCGGCAGGGGAAAGCATCTCCCTATGCTGCAACATGTGCAATGAATTGGTTAAGGGACATGGATTTTATCAAAAATCAAATTTTCAGCTATTCTTTGAAAGAAACGTTCTGAGAGACCTTGTAGAGGACTCAAATTTTATCTTTTGTAAAGCAGAAACAGATGATTTCTGCTTGACTTTGTCGCTTCATGAGATAGAAGTTTTTCACCGGGACATCACAGAACAAATATGCATGGCTCATACATTTGTTGAACTTATTAAATATTTGAAATTTATCATTGACAAATTTTCCCTTGAACCAGAGAACAAAGTATCTACTACAGTCAGAACCACAATGATGCATTCAAGATAATTATGGCTGTAAGCACCAAAGCTAAAAGACCAAAATGGTCCCAGATTTACAGGTTTATAGTAGTTTTGTACCAGTAGATGCTAGCCTGGAACAAAACATACATATTTTAAAGACTAGCATCTTGTGTCAATCGAAGTACTTCCACCTTTTCTTGCCTTTCTTCTTAACATGAATAAGATAATTCTTAAAACAGAAAAGATACTGACAGAAACATATTTATAAATGTTACATAATCTAGCGTACTAGTGATGGATAAAATCCCCTCCTTTTCCACTATTCTTATTTAAGGTCTCATTAATTTATCTGTATTCATGTAATGCATGTCCAGATTTCTGTTAATCAAACAAGCATTACAACCCATAATTTATTTATCTGCAAAAATTGTCGTCCTGCTGCATATTGCCATTTTGAATTTATCATACGTTTTAAACCTAGCCCTGAAAAACCTTGCACTTGGATAATATTAGTATGTCTATTTGTGCCAACCTTCCAAATTTTTAATATTTTGCTATCCTAATTTGGTACAGATCCTTTATCCTCAAAACTTATCAGGGGCAGTAGGCGTGTTTGTATGGTAGTTCGTCACACCTTACATGTATGATTACTAGCCTCTAGGTATTGGTTTGAGCCTTAGTTGGGCAGTTGTAAAATTAAGGTTTGATTTTCATGTGATATTTGATACGGTTAGTCAGTTTCCTCCCGCAGTTTGGCGTTTTCCTTCAAGTAATACAGTTTAGTACGCCAATTAAACTGACTGCCATGAAATTACCTATATGGTGTAGAAAGTGATGTTTATAAAACCAAAGCAAGTACTTTGGTTAACTCTGCCAATAAAACTGACTATCCATGATGTAGAATGTGACATTGACGGTTGACCCCTTTCAAAGAAACTACCAGCATGTACACAAAACAATGCTGCAATGCTTTAGACAACATTGATCTAGAGACTTCATAATTTACATGTATAAAGCTTTTAAATGAAAAAAAAAAAATAATTCCCTACCTACCTACCCACCTGCTGATAGTGTGGGTCGGCAATGCCAAACAAACAATTTTTTAAGGGTAGCCTAAAGGGGAAGCAATTTCAAGAGAAAAGTGATAAAAACTTCCTAAATTTTAATGTATTAGACTGAGGCGTAAGAGGTATATTGAGTTTACTGTTATTGAATATTTTGCAGGTTTTAGGGAGAGCATTACATGGGGCCTCTTTTAGCCAGAAATCAAATCTGAAATGTTTTGTGTGGTAAGAGGTTCTTATATTTTATATTATCAATTATATGAAGTATGTAGTGCTACATATATCTGATACTGAAGAGGTCTGGTAAAAAAGACTAGGAGAAAAGATTCCCTATAATTTTGCAGTAACACATAATCATACTTAAAAGATACTAACATATAGCTTAAAAAACCAAAACCAAAATTAAAGATTTTTTTCATCAACAGCAACTAAAGAGAAACCAAAATAAGAGAATTTTTTGTATTAGAAAACATTTCACCACAATATATACAATCATAATCCCCACAACTATACTTTGTAGTGAAATTGAAAAAAAGATTTTTCATCTCAACCTAACAGAATCATAATGTTACACTAGAACCAAATGTATGCCAGTAATAAAAACATAAAAATCAAAAGGGTAAATGAAGCTCATTTCATTAATAATGTTTAACTACTGTTTACAGACAATATGAACATTTTCTAAAATAATCAAAATTAACTTCTTGCATTTACATCTAATCTTGGAAAGTAGAGCTAGCAATTATATCCGTTCTGTTACATGTGTGTTGATTTCAGGCATTTAATGGACCTTTCTGCTGCAGCATCACATTTTAATCATGCCATAATGAATGGAGATTTTAAGAAACATTTTAATGAACAGGAGATAATGGAAATGAGTGTTTATATCAGGGAACCAGAATTAAGTTATGCAGACTCTTTTGATGATGCTACACTTACATGTAGTAGTTTTCCTTCCAGTAGAGGTGAGTGTGTAATTCATAAATAATAAGATTAATTGCCATGGTGACTTGTCACACTTGCACTGCATGATATAAGACATTTTATAAAAGCAAACAAACAAAATGCACTACCAGTTTTAAAAGTATTCTTTAGTTGTATGATTTACTTGGAAATGCATTGTTTGCAAAAAAATTGGAAGGAAATAGGGTTTACTTCCTGTTTGAATCTGTAATATTGCATAACTTTTTATTTCAAAATTAAAAACTCACAAAATTACATTGTTTTGATTTGAGTTAGTGCTTATTTTTGGGTAAAAAATATGGGACTTCAATTTTTTCTTTTTCACCAAGAAAAATCATCAGAGTCTTTGCTGAGTGGCTTGTGTTGCATATCTATTTGTAACTTATACATTATAAGCTTGACAGTATAAGGTATAAAGGTTGAAGGTATAAAACATGATATCTTATATTGTTTTGTTTTAAAAATCAGAATTTAGTAGAACAATTTGAAAACGAATAAATCTTAAATTTATCTTAAATCTATTGTAGCCTTTAAAAATTGATTAGAAGAACCTACCAATTTTTTTAAAATTTTATGTGTAATTTACTGAATTAAGGCATTTTATTTGTCACCCAACCACAGAAGAAAAGTCACAATAATTTTGATACTGTAGTGGTTTTATAACTTATTTGGAATGAAATTCCGTTTAGACTTTATTTTAAGGTAACAATAGGATTTCAAAATTAAATATTTCAATATGATTTGCAGACTTTAAAATTTGTTATCAAATGAAATTAGAAAATGAAGCATTTAAAGATGAACATGATACACTGTTAATTTCAAAATAATTTATTGTTTTGTATTTTATGGTAGAAATGACAGGTTTGTGAAAATGCTGAAATTTTTATGTATAAGAATTTAATTAACACTAAACACTGGTTTAAGAGGTAATGCTTTTATATTAGTTTGAATTTTTCTGTTAAAACCATAAAACAAATAGTTCCAGGTTTCTTCTAAAAAAAATAAGACGAGGGATTTATTTTTAAACCAGATTTTTCTTAACGCATTTTAACCATAGCTCTTGGAGTTAAGCAACCAACAATCAATCAATAATACCATGTATTTTTGATAAATTTGGTTTTATGAATTTGATAAACTTAAAATTCAAACAAGCATTACCTTATGGACAGTGTATGTTTTCATAATGAAAATTTCAATTCATGTTTTTTTTTACCCATAATTCATCTCATTTTATAATTTTCAGTAACCTGAATTATGAAAAATATATGTTTGAAATGACTCAGTTGACTCCTAACGTGTTTATTTTGGACTAATTTCGTGGCTCAATGAACTGTATAGAACAAAGTCTAGTCTTTTGCATTTAAATGACTATTTGAGTCATACAAATAAGTTTTTATACAGTTCAGTGAATATCCTTTGCAGTTTTCAGTTATCAGTTTAAATGATGTTGGCTGGTGACAGTTTTATACTAACCCTTATGAGAACAAGGTCTTACTTTGTTATCTTATTATACCCCTCCTATAAAAGTGAGGGCTATATTGTAATCATCTTGTCTATCCGTCCTTTCAACAAATTATTTTGTCACTCTTTTTACATGAACCACCGGAATTGAATGTCTGAAAGTCTGATATTTGATGAGCACTTTTTGGATATGTCAGAAAAATACTTCATGTTTTCCACTTCTTTCAGTTACGTGTGGGGGACATTGCTCGCATTCTTGTTTTCATTTGGGTTGATATATCAATTAATTTGAGTACAAACAGTTTTGTGTTGAAAATAAAATATTTTTATTGTAAAGTTTAGCCATCATGTGTAAAAAAGGTTTTTCATATTTTTGCAATTGCATCATTATGTTAGAAATTATTCATTATATTTACAATGGTTACAATGCATCAAACAAAGTGAGAATGCATAGAAAATTAAATACAGTCGACTCTCGTTATGTCGAAGTCAGCTGGACCAGAGAAATATTTCGAGATACACGTAGTTCGACTCAAACGAACACCGGAAGTTCGACAATGTAAGGGACACAACTCTTGCTTAGCTTGGTAAAGCTAAAATAAATCCGGGTGAATATGGCAAGGGGATCGATATTCTAGTATCAGATCGATGTATTTGTATGTCACAGTCTTTTATTATTATAATGACATTATATGTACTTATTCAATTGTTTCAATTAAAAAAAATCCTATGGCTTTTCCAAGAGAATAATTTCCAATCGATAGTTTCGTATTCAGGTCAGTTATAGCTGACAAAATTGTTAATTCTCGGATACAAGAGATTTAAGAAAATTTTGATTTCTATTCATTTTGTTTTATCTCACTCTTTCTTTTCAAAAGAAAATATAACAAGATTAAAGACGCCGTTTGAGTAGTTTTTAGGTGATCATCAACGGAAGCCATAATCCTCACTTTATACACACCCAAGCTCATTAGTGTAAATCACAAATTAATTGTTTTGTAAACATTTTAAATACTTTTTCATGAACATTAGGCCAACTAAAATTAATTAGTAGATTTTCATCCAAATTTTTGAAAAAAATGGGGCGGGCGGGAGGATTTTATTTTTTAAATTTTATTTCATATGAAACCTTCTTGTCACGTGTTATTCATATATGCAAGTGTAATAATAAGCTTATATCATGTAAATACATCCATAAGGTATCGTGTATAAGACAATAACAATCAAAACCAAGGAGTAACCAAAGACTCATAAAACCAAAAGACATTTACATCAACAGTTACAAATAATAAGTAGGAAACAACACGAACTCCACTAAAAACCAGGAGTGAAATCAGGTGCTCCGGAAGGGTAAGCATTTCCTGCACCGTATATGGCACCCATCATGTTATTTCTTTGTTCAGTTCGGTAATGATGGAAGGTTGTTATGATTGAGGAAGAATATCACTGAGATATGATTTCTGACACTCTTTTGTTATAATGGCCAATCAGCTCATGATGGCGACCATAAAATTGCTTGAGTAATGACCTTAATTTGATTGATTCATAGCCCTGTCTTAGCAACTTTTGAGAAAGCAGTATTCCTTGTTCAACAAAATTAAGGTACTTTTAGCTAGCTCTAGAGTAACGTATCAATTGAGACACATATACTCCATATGCTGATGCCGCTTTTTCAAATTCGTAAATATATATCTGATTGGCAACCACTGTTCTACATATAATTACAATGTAGAACATAAAGTTGTTTAATGACTCTATTTGGGTATTGGGACAGAGGTTGTTTGCTGTTTTTCTACAAAAAACGAAAGGCATGGATAAATCTATATCTAAGAGCTTGCTATAAATTAATAAATTAAAAATGTGTATGTTTGTCGATTTTCGTAACTCAAAATACGGTCACCAATCTATAAAGTTCATGCTTGTGTCAATTTCTGTATTCCAGTCAAACGTGTTCCATGATTCTTACGCTTTTGGGTTTCATTCACAGTCCAAATTTCTTGACACAAAGTCATTGTATAAATAAAAGAAATCCAAGGTGTTTTTCTCACAAACATTTGTGTCATTTGTGACATACTGCGATTTGCGTTCTTGGACACAGCGTATTACTCGTAACCCGAATATTTCACGCCCTTCTCGTAATCAATCTCTATTCTTGGTAAATGATGTTGTCATCATATATATATCAGCAGAATATATCGACTTAATCATTCAGTAAGAATTCTCTAGGAAATACGAAAACCGAAATTAGAAAAAGGAAGTTTCACTTGAAACGAAATTATCGACGGTTACCGGTAACGGAAATGAACAAAATACGGAAATCGTAATTTTTTCAAAAATAAAAAAAATCGGGGCGGGAAGATTTCAGAGGGGCGGGCGGGGATGAAAGTCTATCAATTAATTTTAATTGGCCTTAACAATGTATCACTAATTATTTATCAAAATTCTATAAAAGATAATCTTAGGTAAACACTCATGGAAATAGCATGTCATAAATCAATACAGTGGTCAGTGACCGGAAATTTAATTACACGTGTATTGTCAGATTAACTCCTCAATCCATTTAAATCCTGTTTTGACACATGTGTATCAGTTCGAGATAAAAAATGAATTTTGAATGCTTTGTTTACCTTGGGACCGTAAATTTAGTTCGACTCAACTGAAATTTCGACTCATCCAATTTCGACTCATCAGGAGTCGAATTACATACTTTTGTATTGAATAAAGTTCGGGACCACGTGAAAACTTCGACTCATCCGAAATTTCGAGTCAACCGAGTTCGAGACAACGAGAGTTAACTGTATTCTGCATTTTTATGTCTCTGCCGCAGTGGACGGACATTAAGTGTTACCCTTGTCCATGTGTCGGTCTGTACATACTTATGTCCCAAAATTGGTTTCTATTCTCATACTCTAGTTTTCCTCTACTAAATATTATGAAACTTGTACACAATGCTGATTACCCACAAAACACATAACAAGTTCGAAATTGGGTGGTCTCACTTTTTACCATTCCGGAGCTATGCTCCTCTATAAGGTTATATGCAAGTGGGGCATCATCTATGTTCCTAAAAACACATTCTCCGTTCATTTAGTTTATTTGCTTAAAAAATGAATAAAAAGAATATACTCAAATAACAGGAATGAATAGAATAATTCAAATATCAAATTCTTAGAACATTTATTTTATAATTAAATTTATCAATATTTTTTTTATTTTAATCATTTAAAAGTCATCAGATCACGATTCCCACCTATTTCACGGTACAATACTCAGACAAGTTTCTCAAGGGAATCTACCATGACCTCTTTTTCTACAAGGACTCGTCCATCAACTGCTCATTCTACAGGTAACCAAAATTGGTGCACAGATAGCTATTAGAAGAACATCATAGATGTGTGTAGCTTCTTAAAAAAAGACCATACATTTTGATAATGTCAGATACTAACTTTTTAGTACACATCTTAATTTTTATTATTTTTTTCACTTAAATGTGTGAAGATCACAAATTAGGATTTTTATTTTAATATTGTAGACACTTTGCACTGTGGTTTTAAAATATATTGGATAGAAGTTGTTGATCACTTATTACATAAAATTATTTCGGCAATCACCAGAAAATTAATACAGGCTTCTTGCAAATGCTTTTCTTCATATTAACCTAGTATTTCAAATACATTTTTTCATATTATAAGTTAAATTCTTCAACAATATAAAACTACAATGTATAAGTCATTCTATTGAGAACTACAAAGGACAAGCTCATAGACTTTTTAAATTACAAAAGATATAAAAAAAAAAAAAAAAAAAAAAATTAAATTAAAAAAATCAACTATATATATAAAAAATGTATAAGATATTGCTTTACAGCATTCTATGTTAAAAGATTATTTTTGATGATGAAATGATAAAAGGAGATATGGGATATAAATCACTGTGACAGCAAACAAACAATACATAAAAACAAAAGGTATTTATATAAGTGATTAATTTTAGTAAAAAATATCAGGAAATAGGACCAAAACAAAACTCATGATGAAATTAATTTCTTCTAGATATTAGATAAGATCCTTAAGGTCTTTCACATGCAGTGGCTAATGCCTTCTACATAATGTGTTTGGCAGGTATTGCTCTATCAATTCTGAATACACTAAACTACAATATGTCTTGTATTACTTTTTCTTTTTTGGTATTTGTTGATTTTTAGGAGTAAACTAAGCAGTTTGCATCAGTTATTGCTTTGATATTCAAATGTTATAATAATCACTTGTATGTATTATACATGTGATTTATATAATGTATATAAATAAAATCGTAAGGAGTGACTCAATCCTGTATACTATGTTTGTCATTATTAATAAAGGAAAGACCATATTGATTTTTGAACAAACAAAAGGTTTGGAGAAAATAAGTTGAGCAAATATCTCCTGATCAAATTGAAGATGAACAACCAATAATAAATCATAAGAACACTAACCTTTTTTAACATCATCATATCATTTTTTTTTTCAATTGTTTTCAATTACTGATATCTCTATGTTTTTTTGATTTGATTGATAAATTCTAGATATGATCAAAGGTAATCTGTTGAGGACTTCCCTCCCGACAATGAGGAGTCTATCTACGGTGTCTACTTTGTCTTCTCTCAGCCAGCAACCCACTGAATTACAAATGATCAGAGGTATTCAGGGTTGCGTTTCTGTAGCATGCAGCTCCATATTTTACATATAATATAATTGAGGTGATAGAATATAAAAAAACGTTATGCTTGAAAAAAAAAGCTGCTTTTTTATTTTTTGTGTTATGCCAAGTTATGCCAGTCATTTTATTAGTAGATTAATATTTATGGATGGTTTGGTTTTATACCTAATTATTTTAATTCAACACCTAACATTTTTCAATAGATATGTAAATAATATATCATTTTTAAAGAAGTTCTATAATAGAAATCTTATTTATGTTTAACTATTAGTTTGCTACCTAAGATACATAAAAAGATACTGTGAAATTATTCCGCTATTGCTAAAAAAAATTGGCACAGAAGGCAAGATATTTCAGTTGTATACAGTTGTTCGTCCGTCTTATCGCCATCAACACTTTAGACAAAAACTCATAAATACTTTCACCAATTTTCATGAAACTTAGGTGAATAGTTTATATCCAAAGATGTAAGCTGCCTTTAATTTCTAAATTTTAGATTTTACGTTGCTGAGTTATTATTTGTTCATTAAAAATGTAGAATTTTTTCAGTTTTCTGACTATAACTCAAAAATGCTTTGAGCAATTTTTATGAAACTTTGTTGAATTGTGTAAATGTATTGATATTTTCTATTTTTAGAAAATTCTGATTTTAAGTTTCGGAGTATAAAGACTTTATTCATAAAAAAAATGTTAATAACTCAAAAACACTCTGATTTAAAAATCAGAAGATGTGGTATGATTTCCAATGAGAGAACTATCCATCAAAACTCTAAGTGGAGTGGATGTGAGCAGGTTTCCCAAAACATTAGTGACTTGTTTATATGTATTTGAATTTGTAGAAATTTGCTGTTAGAATATTAAATTTTGATTTGGTGAATATTTTTAATACATAATCTGAAGCATGTAAAAGACAAATTGTTTTTATTGATTTGATAAATACTTATTTAGCAAGTAATCATGATAAAAGAGGTAAGAACTATATTAACAAGAAATGAAAATATTCCTATTAAGACCTATTTAATCGCACTGGTCCCTAATTTGATCACACTGGTCCCTAATTTGATCACACTGGACTTTTATTAATAATCCATAGTTTATTTGTGTGACATGAACCTTCCCTACCTTTGGTATCACTTCTATGAGGTTGTAACTGAATAAGAATATGTGGAGTTCCTGATAATGCATGGTTTTATTTATCCATATGTATTTTGCAAATTTTTATGGCGATTGATTTAGTATGTAATACACTATTAATAGATAAAATGGATATATAATTACATTGTATAACATTTATACATTTATTATTACTTGGAATATTGTAGATTTTGGTATTAGCAAGATTTGATTTGTTTGTACTAGATAATTACATATTTTTATTTATATGTTCTAGTATATGCATAAAAGTAATTTATATACCTGAACTGCAAAACTTGTTACTTGGTTAATAAAGATTTGCATTTTGATTTTCATATTTTTTGGTTTTATAAATGACAAATATTAATTCACTGATATAATTTAACGTAGAATATAAGATAAATCCATAATTATGATATGATTATAGTACAGTTTATCAATTACTAGAAAGAAATAAGAATAAGATGAGCTAAATTGCAGATTCATGTATAACAACTCAAATTTTACAACAAACTTTTATATTGTTTTAGTTAGCATTTAACGTTAGAAAATAATTTATTTTCTGTAATACAATTTTCAGATTCCTCTGTATCATTAAGTAATCCTGAACAACAGTTGATGTACTCTTACGACCCTGACATAATACGCCATGTTGTATCAGATCTCTGTACCAAACTTGGAAGGTCTCCAGCCTATGTCATGTCACTCAATGAAAAGGTATGGAGTTAACCACACCACTGTAAACCAACAAAATTTTCAGAGCAATTTTTTAACCCGAAATTTGGCTGTAAAGCAATGTTGAATTTTAATCAAAGCAAATATTTCAAACTTGAATCATCTGTTATGTGAATGTAAGCAACTAAAGGCCACTTTACAACCTTCAACAATGAACAAAACATATATGCTGCCTAGCAAGCTTTGAAAGGCCTGAACTCTGCTTAAAAAAGTTGACATAGATAATTGCACTTGGCAGTTATTAAAAACAGGGTTAAAGCTATATTTAAATGCAAGTGGTAGAAATTTATAAAAAGATTGTAACAGTGCTGTAAAATGGTGAGAATGTTGAACAATTGAAAATATAACCAATATCATATTTCTGTTGAAAGATACAAAATCTGAAAAACTAATGTGAATTTTGAAATATGATCACTTCACTATCCTAAATTCAAATGGAAACACTTCACTTTTATTTTCTTTATTAACTGAATAATATTAATTTACAGTGGAAGGTTCCTAGAGAAATGCATCAAGTCATATACAATTTGACATCTAGTCCTGATCAAGCCTATATATACCTCCTGGTGGGAAAAGCTTGCCATTTGATGGACGTTAGGGTAAGGTTCATTATGTTATACATGTAGTCATTGAGAAGGTTTAAATAGTCTGTGTATGATCCATTGATGGAATTAGTTTTTGTCAAGTTCTACTGCTGTCATAATTTTATGTTTAAACATTTGACTTAGAATTTTCGAGATACACCTTTATTCTCAGCCCTATGAAATTGTTTGGTCCAATAAGACATTATATTGGAAATCATATCAGCAACTTGACATTGATTTCATAACAAAGAATGCAGAATGATTTTAAAATAAGTGAAAATCATGTGCAAAAGTTTTATTCAAGTTTGAACATGTTAGGTCCCAAAATCCCTTTCCATTCTTTAAATTTCTTTGGCCTAAAGTAAATGTGATGAAATTTATTCATACTTTCACTGTTCTCCAGTTAGGTTCCGTTGTAAATGGAATAATTGCCAAACATATTGTTTTCACACTTTAACTTTACTTCCCATCTAACAAATGTTATGAAAATAAACTCATCATAGATACCAGGACTAAATTTAGTATATACGCCAGACGCGCGTTTCGTCTACAAAAGACTCATCAGTGACACTTGAATCCAAAAAAGTTAAAAAGGCCAAAGTTGAAGAGCATTGAAGACCAAAATTCCTAAAAGTTTTGCCAAATACAGCTAAGGCAATCTATGCCTGAGGTACACAATGCTTATTACCACCAAACACATACCAAGTACACATTTGAGTGTTGTTACTCTCTCCATTCTTGAGTTATGTTCCTTTATAGATAAAAAAAATAATAATTTAAATCAACTAATTTCTCTTTTAAGATATATGAAAGAGCTAGACAGTTGCTGATGGTGGCTGACCGTGTTGTAGCAGAGTTATCCTACACATTATCCAAACACATACGATGGTATACCCTACTAGCAGATCTACAACAATACAACATGAATGAGTCACTTGGAGAAAATTCAACACTTCAAGATCTTATCAAGAAAACTAAAACTTGTATAACTTCTGTTAGATTAGGACAAGGTATTGTTATAGAATATTAATGAATGACTATAAGAGCTCCTTTACACTTTAATTATTTTTAAAGCAACTTTCATTTCATTTTATAAAAGGGCTATTTGTTGTTATATCTTTGAAAAGATATCACAATAATTTGATAATTACTCATTTTGTTTTACAATCATTGCATGGAACAATATAGAGCAGAGAATAAAACCTCAAGAATCAAATTGAAATTTCTATTTGTAAATGTCTTAAGACCAGGCCCGTAGCCAGGAATTTCCAAATCACAAATCGAACAGAACTTTTTCTTTAACCGTGCTTATATGTTGTCGTCTGAACCCCCTAGCTACGGGTATGTAGACACTCCCTCTTTTGAATTTCCAATTGCTTGGGGCCATTATTTAAACAGGATACATCAATTAACCTTAATTAAAGTATATAATAAGGTGCACTATTTTTATGATATTAGTAACATGTTTTAAAGGAATGATTTTTTTTAGATATCCAACCTAGTCATAATATAATACAGCATTGTGCTGCCTTCCTGATGAACATTAGAGATATAGGATACCTAAGTAATATGGACCAAAGTGGAAGTGGACATATAGAGGTATTGTCACGAAATATGTTAAATTTGGTCTCATTTTACTTTTTATTGAAATAGCTACCATTTTGGCAACTGGTTCAATATGGGTTTCCTGGGACAAAAAATTGAAGTTATAAGGAGGGAATTTTATTGTTGTTGATTGAAGATAAAATAATGATTTTTCTTCTCAATGTGGAGTCAGTTTTCCTGATCTGTAAAATGTAAATTAATTGAGTGCCATCACAATTTTGAGGAAGGATTAAAAGTAAATTAAGGATTTGAGAAATGTGATGAAAAAACATTCAGCATTATATCAATAGACCACTGCATTGTTAAAAAGTTAAGAAAAATGGAAAAAAAAAACACAAAATATAGAAGAAAATCATTTGAAATCAGATAAAATACTGCTTTGACAGCTCTTTTTATTCATCTGAAAATTAACAAAAACATGACAGGATCAGATTGTGTAGCATAAACCTGAATTCATTTTGTAATTTGATTTATTTTGTAATTTGATTTATTTTGTAATTTAATTTAATGTTGTCTGTAGAAAATATATTTACTTAAAATAATCAGAATGTAATTATGATAGAGTTAATGATATGCTTGCAGTAAAAGTTGTCTAAATTCAGCATTTCTTAATCTAAATAAATTTACTGTAAACAAGTATTAAAATATGAATAATATGTAGCAATGTTTCTTTTATTTACATAGTTTTGTAGACAAGTAGCCTGTATGTTGAAAGAATTACCATCTGTTAAATCTGTTCGGAAACTATCCAGAGAAATATGGGACACAGGCAAGCTTATATTTTTGATTGACATTTACTGCCAGTCTTGGTCAAAGGAGTAGGTCCTATTTCTGGCTGAAATTAGGAGTTTACAGTTGTTAACCCAAGCCATCAAATTTATATTAATCAATGAATAAGAAATATGCAGATTTTCATGGATTTTCTGTTTTATGACTTCAGAACTATTATAAATTTCAACTTTTTATTAAATTTATATATATGGATTTTCATTTATTTTAAGACAGAAAATATATATAATTGTTATCTTTTTACAGTTAATATAAGAAGATGAAAAAGAGTTCTACAAACTTGAAAACCGTAATTTACATGTAATCAAAATCTTATAAATTCTTTAAAATAAAAGTATTAACAAGGGTTTATCTTTTGTATGTACTTATTTTAAGATATAACATTTCTATTTCAGTGAGGAATATTTACACAATAGGAAGTCAGAGGATTAGTAGTAGTGGTCGTCACAGTGCAATACACAGAGATCCAACGATAGCTATCATGGCTGTTGAAGCTTTTCAAACATTCCTCACAAAGTTCAAGGTAGGTACCGTTGTTACTATACACTGAGGCCGAATGATAGCTTTCAGGTATATGGTAGCTTTTCAAACATTCTTTACTAAGTTCAAGATGGGTAGTATCAGTTTAGATAGAAGATATTCGGACTATAGCTATCTTGTCTGAAAGCCTGTCAGGGAGTCCCAAAAAGTTCAATGTAGGTCATTTGCTATACAGTGCATGGACTGAATTCCTAATTTTGCTTATTTTAGACATGAAAGGTACTTAAAAAAAGACACTTTAGATTGTTGCTATGCAGTGTTTTCCTTTTTTCACTAAGGTAAGGTGGGTGTTTTAAAAAAATAACTTGCAACCGGGTGGTTTTTTTTTTAAACGTCCAACCTTTTTTAATTTACTGTGAGTGCACGTGGGGGTCACGGAAATAAAGATTAGTATAATATTCACATTTTATGGAGTTGAACAAACATAAATAGAAGTAGTCATATTAATTGTCAAATATTCTTTGATTTTATTTTTTCAAAAATTTATCTTTTATCTCTTCTTTCATTTACAATTTTATGCATCAGCATGGATTCAAGGCCTTTCGATCCAGGTTTCTGTTCTGTTTCTTGCTTTTGTGCCGTATTTTTGGCACACAGAACAGTAGTATCCTTCCTCTGTGACTACAAGTCATTTGAAGTCTTGCTCATATTTGTCTTCACTTGCGTGTCTTTTCCGTTGTTTGGTTGATTTTTGTTCAATTTCCACAACTTCAACATTACTATCAATTTTATTTAACTTATTTGGTCTAGTATTTTCTTTATCATCATCGTCATCTTCCTTTCTTTTCCCCTGATTGATTAATGAAAACATTGAAATTTGACGATTGGACGCCAAACAAGGCGGGATTAGTATTCAAATTTTAACGGTACAGAACCAAAAAAAATCTGGATTTTGAAAAAAAAGCCGACCACCTCCTAAAATCAAAGGTGGTCGGCTTTAATGCCGAATGGAAAACACTGCTATGGATAGTTATATCAGATGTTACTAAAATACAAAAGTATCAAACATTTTCAGTTGTTTAATATTAAAGTTGTTTTTGTTGGAGAAGATATTTATCATACACAGTTCAGATATATTTTGTTTTGTTTGCAATAAACACCATATTGACTTAAAGAGGTCAATGTTACAATTATTCTTGACTTGGCAAGGGATGCTCCAAATTTTAGTGACATTTATGCAATTTTTAGGCAGTTAAGCTGCCTTATGCGAGCACCCTGGATTTGTGTGCTACCCAATAAATGCTGAAATACGTGCCATTGTTATCATCTAGCTGGCTACTATATTATTTATAACTTATTGGACAGTTTTTTCATACTTTTCATTCTGGATTACAAAAAATATGACCAGAAAAACCTTAAATGATCGTCGATTTTCCCAAAAGTTTTGAAGTTGCACATAGGAAGTAGAGCACATTAGGAATCCTTATGTAGTTTATTATCCCCTGAGCTTTTGGCTAAGATGTCAAAGAACAAATGTATGAAATATTTAATCGCCGAAAATCTCTAAAGACAAGTAGTTACGATTTCCCAAATTGGAAAACTCGTAGGAATATTAATTGTCGTCAATACGTAGTCAACTACGTATATATACGTCAGTAGTCTATTAATATAAGTTCAACTGATCACCCTGTTGGCGGCAATTTTGAATTAGAAGACGAAATTTTCGTATCTTTTCAATTTGGACGCAGGGGTTCAAATTAGCGGTGGTCCGAGGTCTGTGACCTTTCACTTTTGCAGTCGGACTTTCCACTTAATTACTAGCTATGCCCGACGGACCTTGAAAGAAAATAAAAAAATAACTTTGCAAACATTTTTACCAAAGTTTCCTAAAAAAACGATCTCAAACTTATTTTCATCATTACTATTCATGACAGCGATGTTCAATTTGTTCAATCACTAGCTTTATACAGAAAATCGCCGATAAATAATGTATAAATCCGAGTAAAATCGTATATCACTTTCTGTCAAAAGACGTCAAAAACAACATTGAAAACAAAATGGCTGCCGCGAGATTACAATATCGGATCCGATTCCGGAAGCGGATAAGGGTAATCCCGGGTTTTGGCTATCAACAAAAAAAATCCAGACAGGTGACAAAATACATCTATGCATGGTAAATAAATATAAACACTAGAATTGAAAACCAAAAGATATATGTAAAAGAAAGAAAAAGCAGAAAATATTTTGTACACCAATTTTAATGTCAAAATCCAATACAAGTGACAGCTGGGAACAGTTTATCCTGAGACTACTATAACACATCTCTGTGTTATAGTAGTCTCAGGTTTATCTAACAATATATATCCTGGTAACAGTATAATTTTTTTTTTATCAGTGATAAATGTTGGTAATGCATGTTAATAGCCATTGGGGTTCGTGTTGTTTATTTTTTAGTTTTCTATGTTGTGTCATGTGTACTATTGTTTTTCTGTTTGTCTTTTTCATTTTTAGCCATGGCGTTGTCAGTTTGTTTTAGATTTATGAGTTTGACTGTCCCTTTGGTATCTTTTGTCCCTCTTTTAAATGCTTTTCAAGTTAAACATATTACTGCAATTTCAAGGAGTATTTTTTTCTTCTCAATTTTGATAGGTCAGTTAAAATAGCTGGAAGTTTCTTATAAAAAAAAAGATGTGGTATGATTGCCAATGAGACAACTATCCACAAGAAACCAAAATGACCAAAACTTGGTAACGGTCAAGATCCCCACCCCTAAACCATATATATTCATGTATGGGACAATATAACAAATCATATGAAATATAGGTGGAGTTCGTTGGGCCACTCTACCCCCTTTCTGTTTGAGAATTTATAAAGGTCGAGATCCACAATCTTAAACAATATATATTTATGTATGGGACAATATTACAAATCAAATGAATTAGAAGGGGTCCCTATGGTCACTGTACACCCTCCTGTTTGAGAACTTGGAAAAATTCGAGATCATCACCCCTTAACCATATATACTCATGTATAAGACTATATAACAAATCAAATGAAATATAGGGGAAGTAACCGTGGTCACCCTACCCCTCATGTTTAAGAACTTTGAAACAGTTGGGATCCCCAACTCTAAATTAAATGAAATATAGGGGGAGTCCCTGCAGTCACCTGATTGAGAAATTGGAAACAGTCGAGATCCCCACCTTTAAATTAAACCATATTCATGTACGAGAACTAATCAAATGAAATATAGGGAGAGTCCTTAGGGTCACCCTACCCACTCCTGTTTGATAACTTAGAAACAGATGAGATCCCCACCCCTCAACCATATATATTCATGTATTGGACAATATAACAAATCAAATGATATATAGGGGAAGTCACTGGGGTCCCCACCCCTCCTGTTTGAAAACTTGATAACGGTCGAGATCCCCACCCATAAACCATATATATTCATGTATGGGACAATATAAAAAATCAAATAAAAAATATGGGGTAGTCCCTAGGGTTACCCACACCCTCTTGTGTGTGTTTTGAGAACTTGTAAAAGATTTAGATACCAACGCCTAAACCATATTCATTCCTGTTTTTCATTTCAAAAAGATTGAATGACATACAAGGTCAATCTCATAGGCGACACATATGCATATCACTTTGCTAGACCCTAACACCTGTCATTTTATTCCAAACTAAGACATCATGGACTTGGGGTGAATGTGGGAGTCATTTACATTTACTATGGACAGGTCAGTCAGACCTCACCATTGATCCCTGTAGTAGTAAACATTTGTCTGATTTGTGTCTCATAACTTTTGTACTGTAAAACACAAACTCAGTTTTCTTTCCAGGGAAGCAAATCCATTCATACTTTTACAAGCTCGTACTAAAGTCAACTTGAACTACTAACAGTCAACTAATACGAACAATTACGCTCAACTGGAAGAACTGCATTGCAAATTTGTACCTCTGCTGACTCATGAAAGACTTATGACCATTCGTGGTCATGTGCATACTATTGAAAACCTTGATAAAATATGAATTATTTGCCATAATGTTTAATTCATTAAATGAACATAAATGTACAATTATATATGAAGGTTTAATGTTTGTTCTTTTAAATCTTTAAAAAAAAGTTGAAGCAACATTGCCACAGTTTTCATAATTATGTTTGCCTTGGTTTTTGGTTAACTGCCTACAGTGCTTACAGCGCTTTGATTTTATTTTATTCACAACAAAAGGTCAATCTCTCTATATGACATTGCCATTTGATAGTAGTACCAAAGCGTTTTATCTTAAAATTGAACTTCATTAACAATATTCCAAATGCTTGGCATAGGAAGAGCTTAACGTAAAATAATTATGCCTATTACCTTTTGTAGAATATGAACACTTTTTCTGATAGAAAAATGTTCATTTTTTTTTCAGGATCCTTCATGTATTTCTGTATTAATTTCCTGCTTCACCAAGTACTACAATCTACTCAGGGTATGTATATATGCATAAATTGTCAAAGTTTTAAGGTTCCCTGCTTAAAATATAAAAATTTAAAAGAAAACAGGAAATGAATGCAGAATTTTTTCAGATTTTTTTTTTACTTTTCAAAAACAAACTGAAAAGGGAATAAAAAAGCGTCACATTTTATTCATTAGAATTTTTAGATGTTGAACACAAAATTTCATTAGTGAATTAAAGGGTTAAATCATTTGAGAGTAATGTAAATTTTGGTAACAATTGTTTTAATTGCATTCATATTTTTTCTTTGTATTTAATATTTAGGATGACATTTCTTGTGAGATCTATAGTGAATATGTACAGTTTTGGCCCACTGTTGTCAACAAGTAAGTAAATATGTATTTTTTTTCTCACCATTTATTAAAGTGTGCATTATTCCAAAATTGAGGAAAAGTACTGTTGAAAGTGGGTCTTTGAATCCAAAAATTTCTGGTCCTCTATAGTCAGTAACTGTCAAAATCAAATATATGCAAATTCCTGATCCTTTTTCATATCCTAAGTTTGTTTTAATATATTTGTATAAAAAAAGGGAAAATAAATATAAATAAATTTATATAAAAGAGGGAAAATAAATTTACATAAATTCATATTAAAAAGGGAAAATATGTTTCATTTATTTATTTAAACTAGAGGCTCTAAAGAGCCTGTGTCGCTCACCTTGGTCTATTAAACAAAGGACACAGATGGATTCATGACAAAATTGTGTTTTGGTGATGGTGATGTGTTTGTAAATCTTACTTTACTGAACATTCTTGCTGCTTACAATTATCTCTATCTATAATGAACTTGGCCCAGTAGTTTCAGAGGAGAAGATTTTTGTAAAAGATAACTAAGATTTACAAAAAATAGTTCAAAATTGACTATAAAGGGCAATAACTCCTAAAGGGGTCAACTGACCATTTCAGTCATGTTGACTTATTTGTAAATCTTACTTTTCTGAACATTATTGCTGTTTACAGTTTATCTCTATCTATAATAATATTCAAGATAATAACCAAAAACAGCAAAATTTCCTTAAAATTACCAATTCAGGGGTAGCAACCCAACAACAGGTCGTCCGATTCATCTGAAAATTTCAGGGCAGATAGATCTTGACCTGATTATCAATTTTACTACATGTCAGATTTGCTCTAAACGCTTTTGTTTTTGAGTTATAAGCCAAAAACTGAATTTTACCCCTATGTTCTATTTTTAGCCGTGGCGGCCATCTTGGTTGGTTGACCGGATCACGCCACACATTTTTTAAACTAGATACCCCAATGATGATTGTGGCCAAGTTTGGTTTAATTTGACCCAGTGGTTTCAGAGGAGAAGATTTTTGTAATAGATTACTAAGATTTACAAAAAATGGTTAAAAATTGACTATAAAGGGCAATAACTCCTAAAGGGGTCAACTGACCATTTCAGTCATGTTGACTTATTTGTAAATCTTACTTTGCTGAACATTATTGCTGTTTACAGTTTATCTCTATCTATAATAATATTCAAGATAAATAACCAAAAACAGGAAAATTTCCTTAAAATTACCAATTCAGGGGCAGCAACCCAACAACAGGTTGTCCGAATCATCTGTAAATTTCAGGGCAGATAGATCTTGACCTGATAATCAATTTTACTACATGTCAGATTTGCGCTAAATGCTTTGGTTTTTGAGTTATAAGGCAAAAACTGAATTTTACCCCTATGTTCTATTTTTAGCTGTGGCGGCCATCTTGGTTGGTTGGCCGGGTCATCGGACACATTTCTTAAACTAGATACCCAATGATGATTGTGGCCAAGTTTGGTTTAATTTGGCCCAGTGGTTTCAGAGGAGAAGATTTTTGTAAAAGATTACTAAGATTTACGAAAAATGGTTAAAAATTGACCATAAAGGGCAATAACTCCTAAAGGGGTCAACTGACCATTTCGGTCATGTTGACTTATTTGTAAATCTTACTTTGCTGAACATTATTGCTGTTTACAGTTTATCTCTATCTATAATAATATTCAAGATAATAACCGAAAACAGCAAAATTTCCTTAAAATTACCAATTCAGGGGCAGCAACCCAACAACGGGTTGTCCTATTCATCTGAAAATTGCAGGGCAGATTGATCTTGACCTAATAAACAATTTTACCCCATGTCAGATTTGCTCTAAATGCTTTGATTTTTGAGTTATAAGCCAAAAACTGCATTTTACCCCTATGTTCTATTTTTAGCCATGACGGCCATCTTGGTTGGTTGGCCGGGTCACGCCACACATTTTTTAAACTAGATACCCCAATGATGATTGTGGCCAAGTTTGGTTTAATTTGGCCCAGTAGTTTCAGAGGAGAAGATTTTTGTAAAAGTTAACGACGACGGACGACGACGGACGACGGACGCAAAGTGATGGGAAAAGCTCACTTGGCCCTTCGGGCCAGGTGAGCTAAAAAGGGGAAATAAATTTTTAAGTCTCATAGTAAAAAAAATTTTCCAAGTGTGAAACTTGTTTTGCATTATATTTCAGTCCCAATACACTAAATGTTCGAGCCATAGAAGAGAGTCTTTCCATTTTGATGCAGCATGCCCTAGTTACTAACCCTTCACAGCCTTCTTGGCTAAGGACACAGGCAGATATACACTTTGGTGAGTTGAGCTTGTATGTAAAATCATTTTCATTTAAATGAAATAATAATTTGTTAATATTTGATAATACAGGATCTTAATTAATCGATACTTATTTAGCAGGGTTTCCTTAAGCTGCTTATTTCTTTTGACTATTAAATATTTCATCTACCAGAGAAAAAAATGCATTTGTTTATTAATGATTAAGATATGAATGAATATATAGAATTTTGAACAGTATGAAATTTTATGTACATGTTTTCCCTTGTTCCTCTTTGATTATTTGTCTAAAAATAGAAACTTCTACCAAATGGTAACTAAAAATATTTGTTTTTCAAAGTTCATTAGCTGAAAAAGATTTCATTTTTTTGTAGCAAATAATCAGTATTCCCCAGCCATGAAGTTTTATATGGAATCTGGAGTTGTAGCATCAGATTTCTTTTCTATAGCTGTACCTAAAAGTCTATATGATGATCAGGTTAGCACTACTTATGTTATCACTTGTGACCCCTTGGAATTTTTAAAGGCTGATACAATATAACTCCAACATCCTGATTTAACCGACACATTTTCATGGACCCAAAATATGCCTATCCTTGAACAAAAAATCCTGAGTATTCTGACACTCTGCTTAATCCAACATTTTTGTTTGGTCCCCTAGTGTGTTGGATAACACAGGTTACACTGTATTGCATTCCATTAGGTAATGTATTAAAAAAAAAGACGTAGTAGGATTACCAATGAGACAACTCTTCACAAGAGACAGAATGACACAGAAATTATTCATATGTCACCATATGGCCTTCAATAATGAGCAAAGTCCATATCACATAGTCAGCTATAAAAGGCCCCAAAATGACAAATGTAAAACAATTCAAACAAGAAAACTAACTGCCTATTTAATTTACAAAATAAATAATGACAAATGAATATATATAAATATGTAACAGCAACAAATGTCAACGGCTGAATTACAGGCTCCTACAAATATGTGATATCTATTCTATTAAACGAGAAGACCTCATTTTGTGTGTCGCTTCTCTTCTTTCCACAATAAATTAATCAACACGCCTCTGTGTCCTATAGGTACAGTGCATAGTCGCATTTGTCATCCATTCATATGATTATTCAGATTGAGTTATTTTGGAAGAAAAACGAGAAAAAAGGCATCCGGTTATTGTCCCATCATTGGACGAAATTTTAAGTCAGATTAGACTTCCGGTTTGCATTTTTCTGTATACTTTGAACATACACATACTACGCATAAAGTGTATTTTCAGAATGTAATCTGCTCTCATTTTCAAGTTTACTATCCACGGCGGTCACAGAGTTTATTAAATAGAGGGGTCTGTATACTATATCAATGACCACCATGGATCGATTAGTAAACTTAGAATTGAAAGTAAATACACTTTATTTATGTAGTATTGAATGTTCATAATATACAGATAAGCGCTTAAATTATTCATGTGAACTTTTGATACCTTTTCTGAAATTCTCCAGTCATTAAATCTTTTACAAAATTCATTGATTACAAAAAAGAAGAAGATGTGGTATGATTGCCATGTTGTGACAACTCTCCACAAGAGAACAAAATGACACAGAGATTAACACCGTACGGCCTTCAAAAACGAGCAAAGTCCATACCGCATACTCAGCTTTAAAAGGCCCCGAAATGACAATGTAAAACAATTCAAACGAGAAAATTAGCGGCCTTATTTATGTACAAAAAGTGAACGAACAACAAATATGTAACACATAAACAAACGACAACCACTGAATTACAGGCTCCTTACTTAAATGTCCATAACATACTACTAGTAAATGTATGCTCATATTGAAATTGATAGAAAACCAAAAATTGGAAACTTTGGAAATAAAGGTGGAGGGATAAAAAAAAAATGTTCCTGTCCCCATAACCATAACCTATGACTTATGATACTTTTGCTGAAATTCTCCAGTCATTCAGTATTTTACAAAAATTTTCTAACAACACTTTACATACTTTAAACTACGCTCTGAATGCCCGCGATGTCGCGGGTGTGTTCTAGTGTTGTTTATAAATTTCTATAATATATTAGCTGATGTGATTAAAAGCATTTCTTTTGATTACATTTCCTCCATTTCTGCTTACTTTTTTAAAGATTGTGTTTGACAGGTAGATATTCCTTTTAGGTTATTAGATAAATATATGTATACAATGTGTAAATGTCTTGTTTTTTTCAGGTATACAAAAGAATGATCAAGTGTTGTTTATATCTACAGTGCCATACACAGGTATGTTAATACCAGACTAAATTTCAGTACAAATATATTTCATGTTTTCAAATACCAATGGTGAGATACATATATAAAACACACATACTTCCAGTCTTCTGTAAGTCACTCTACAAGTTTGTTTTCTCTGCAAAATTTAAGGTTATGATACTTTCAGACTAATCTGAAATTTTTTTTTCAGGTAGCAGTATTATGCCAGTTTACAGATGAAGTAGACTATACAACAGCTTTCAAAGCTTTACAAGAAAGGAACTCTTACGATGCCATGGACTCATATTATTCCTGTATTTGGGATATCAGTATATTAGAGTTTCTAGTCCGTATCCTTCTATAAATTATTGTTGACCAAATGCAGTATGTAAATAGGAGATTGAAATACAGATTTCATAATTTTTGGATGGATGAATCTCAATCTTTAGTTTTCTCGGTTCTGTTTAGATCTTTGTCTTGTCTCCCTCTTTGAATAGTTGGTAAAAATTATGTGCAAGTATCTCTCAACTCATTTTCTTATATTCTGCAACAGTTATGGAAAGAAAAATACTTACAGATCCCAGGCTTGTTATTTGTAGGGAATTTTTCCTACATAAAGTTAGAGTTATAAAAAGAAGAAGAATAAGTCTGCTGGTCATCAATGGACCAGAGATTTATTATAAATTATATTGTCATATTGTTAGTGTTTTAACATAGCTCCTTAATTAAATATAGATTTACATACAAGAAGAGGAGAAATGGATAAAAGACAGACAGCTGTAAGTAAACAATTCTATTGAAATAACATGCTCACCTTTCACCTTTTGTTGACGCATTTGGTAGATTCAAATTTTATGTATTCAATGTACCTGTAATAAGTTTTATAGTGTGATTTCATTGCTGAAAATTGACACTATCATCAATATTTCTTACTTGACTACTTTTAAATCTACATTGTATGTCAAATTGTATCAGGTTCTCTTGCAATTTAAAAGGAGTAGGTCCGGTAAGGGCCGGTTTTGGCCTCAAATTTCAAGTTTATCTGACGAATGATTGTGGACACTTTTTAAACACTTAAATGTCTATTTTAATTGATTCGATTATTTTTTGTGAAAGATTTTAACTGATTCACTCGTTAAAAACGCTCCGATTATAGCTGAAATATGAGAAATCTGTCAAATATGCCAAAAACTGTCACTTTTCAGATGCTTTTTGTCAAAAATGAAAGTGGCCGCATCCGTGTTCATCCTCGACCTTTATATATGTTATGTATTATCATTAAACACAACTTACATTTCAATATAAAGAATGAACACGAATGCGGCCACTTCCATTTACGACGGAAACCGTCTAAAATTTAACTAAAATGCTGAAATTGTGAAGATTTCAGTAATTTATCATGACTTTATGATGCAAGTACCCGATATATGTGCATTGCAATGCCAAAAACAGCCCATATTTATGTAGCAGAGATATTATACTTTCCAAAAAATAACTAACATTTTACATTTAAACATTTTTGTTTAACTGCTATATTTTGGGGCCAAAAAAGGGTCTTACTGAACCTACTCCTTTAGTGAATCTAAAATTGCATGGAGATATGCTTTAGTTTTTAGATCACAATCAATACTTATATCAATCTTAGAAATGAGCAACATCATGTTCTAAATGTAGTTTAGTGATGAGTAAAGCATTTAAAGTAACACCAAGCTACTTGACATATTTTTATACATTGATATGAATTTTGTATTTTCCAGATGAAAGCATTAAGCCAGTTAGACCTGAACAGCAACAACCCTGATGACATTATACAGAGAGCTTTACAGATAAGAAAAAGAAAATTCTTAAGAGCACTTGCAAAACAGTACCTGTAACATTATTCAGACCTTAAATCTACAATATTAGTACCTGCTAAACAAAGGAAAAGAGCTGAAGGGTTAAAACTGTTTATGTTTTTGTTATTTTAACTAACAAAATATGTCAATATTTTTACTGTGCCCATCGAGGAGGCTTAGACTCAGTCACAATTCAGTGAGCTAATGCACTTAATTTAGTTGCAGTTTAAATTCAAACTGACAAAAGAAATACCCTTAGATAAGAGCAGTAGGAAAATCAAGTAGAAGAATAGAACATTTGTCAGTTGTAATGATTAAAAGCACATTATCCTGCACAGCAGTAACATGGAAAAGGACAATTCACTACATATATGCATTAAGTTATTACATTTGAAATGTGCAATTTGAATTTCTGTTACCATGTATTTGTGCTATGAAGTATTACTTATTGTGGTCACATTGATCTGTTTTGTATTTTTGTGTGAATGAAGCCAACAGAATAAACATTTCATTGTCTCATACCATACCATTCATCGGTAGTGTAATGGGAAAAAAAAGAAAAAAAAATTTGTTTTTTACTTCCAATTTATTAGCACTACCTTTTGAAAGTAGATTTTTTTTTAAAGAACTATCAGTAGTGGATAGAGGTTTTGTTCATCTTTGAAATACCTTGAATGTTTTGTAAACAAATGAGTGGTATTTTTGTAAAAATAATGTTAAAACATACTTCATAAGATAAAAAAAAATAAGATGTTTTATACAACCCTTTCATTATCAATAAGTGTTTCTTAATTTTTTGTAAGTATCAATTAACTGATTTTGTACCTTCATTTTTTTAATTTTAAGATAGAAACCACTGAATGATCATTTTATATTTTGTTAAACTGCAAGAGAGGTGTTGGTTGGAAATCTGTTTTACGTTGTACAATTATCATAGAACAAATCATAATTGAGCATCAATTATTATGGAAAAGAGCCAAAGTTACATTCATTTGAGGGAATTGAAGTGTCCCTAGAAAAGAATCTCGGACAGAAATCAAAATATATTTTTTTTATTTTTTAAAACATAGCCTTAGAGGTTTATTATGTAGTATTTTTGTAACTTCTAGTTAGGTTCCTGGCTCTAAGTCAAACATGGAGATGTCATGGGTAAAGTCACTGTCAGTCAGTTCTATGTTTGTTACATTTACAGATACTGCACATAACTTTGTTTTGAAAGTATTTATAGCATCAGATTAGATCCGTGTATATAACCAGTGTATGTTGTGACCTTAATTCTAAACACTACAAATTGAATATTTGGAGTTGTTTTTCATGCCTAGCTGATATCAAATACCTCTGATGTGCTGAAATTTCATGTTAATACATATTATTTTCTAAAGGAAACATTATAAACAAGTTGTTTTTGTACTATTTACATATTATTTTTCTATATTAAATATATGAAAGGTTACTACATTTGCCTGTCTTGTTAATATTGTTATTACTTTAACTCTGAATTTAGCCTATTAAGAAGAATTCCACGGTGGTTGTTTAGTGACCTAACCCATTGGAACCTCATTGTAACACACAATTCACTTCTAGTTAGTGTTTTATACTTTTGACTGGGTTTGATGAAGTCCAAAACAAACTTATAGTAAGGGGATTTTATCGGATGAATGGCAGTTGGGGGTGATATACTAGTAAGTAGGTACATAATTTAT